>CM038671.1:507726809-507998367 GCA_021605145.1 Aegilops bicornis
AGGCTCCACAAGATTTTTTGTGTGCCATAATGGGCAACAAATTTCTGTAAAGGCCAACAAGATTCTTGCGATCATAATGGGCCGCCCAAATAAAGGCTCACAAGATTTCACGACATTAATGGGCCCACCAGAGGCTCACAAGATTTTTGAGGACCCTACTAGGCCGACCCATTAATCGCTGCCATGTTTTGGGCTAAATGTCGGCCCATACTTGATCCGTCCATTAATGGCCTACCAATGCTCCTGCCTAAAAGTGGCCCATATGAGATCGGCCCATTATAAGCCTACCATGTTCTCACAAATTACGCCCCAGATCAGGTCCGACATTTTAAGATGCTTTGGGCTCAATTATGGCCCATATATTCAAAGCTCGCCAACTCGGACACTATGCTTGGGCCTACTTGCTAAAGGCCCACTTAGTAATTCGCCGATATTAGTTTTGGCCTTTTAAGGCCCTGCTTAATATTTCGCCCTAAATTTCGCCCGCAGCCCGCCATATAGTTGGGCCTAACTATGGCCCGATTAGTATCCCCGCTCAAGCCAGAGTACCGGAGCATCTCGATTGGGCCAAACAAGGACCGAGACATTTTGGCTCGTTAAAAGCCCGCGGATTTGATTCGCATAATCATGGGTCGGGTTCATTTCGCTGCTGCCGCCCATGAGCTGTTCGCACGCTTTCGTGCCCAACCTACATCGTGATTGCATGACGCACCCGATTATGTACCGTAATTTTATGGTTTGGCCGTTTATCGCGAAGAGAGGATATATATACAAAGAAAATAATCGCAACATCATGAATAAGAAAAACCTAGACTATACAATAAAGAAATTACGTGATATTACATCCACTAGGCATCAAAGTTCGCCACTATGATAATAAAGCACAAGGCAAATAGATTACATACACTGGCATCAAAGATCGCCACCAAAGGCAAATAAACACGACAAAATAATATACAAAACCGACAAAGACTTCAATAGAGTTCAAGAAAGGTTAGCCTCATTGGGAGCCGCAAAAGACAAGCAAATGAAAGAAGATGATGAGATCACATGTTCAACACTTATATCTTCCTCACTACCCGAAGATAAACAAGGCATGTGATGACATGTTTTGCACGTAAAAGTATCAAGGTCGGGATAATTCATCACATTTCTGACGAATAATAGTGACACAGCTTTAAAATTGCATTAACACAATATGGTATTGTTCAGGTCAAGACATGGCGTGAAATGACATTGTGAAGGAGTTGGCAGCTTCACGACAACACCGGATTACGATGAAGAACCGATAAGTATCGATGGTTAGTGTGCTTTCAATTTATACCATTTCAGATTGGCAAACAAAGAGACTATTAAATAATAGTAGAAATGATATGACATTGTTCATAGTTAAGACATTGCGTATCATGACATTGTGGTCAGTAGTGGGTAGGTTCACCACACCAATCGGATTACTTGATGAAGAATGTATACATGCAAAGGCAAAAGAAGTTCACTTGCTCAGATAGTTTAATTTACATGGTATGAAGAAGGAACTTGGTTGTACAACCGAAACTTAAACCGAGAAAGGACAAACTTTTGTTTATGAACTACATAATAAACTTTAAATAAGCAATTTGATGCAAACACCAAAAATAAAATACAGCTGTACCATGCCTAACCAAATATACAACAAAGTTTGAAGGCTTGAGATGGACAAACTTACATTATTGGTGAAGACAGTTCTATAAAGGCCTTTTTCATGTCGATGGGGGGCAATTCAAGAAGTTTACCACAAAATCTTCTTCAAAAGCATTGCCTTTTATTCTACATTTTGTTAAGAGTAAATATAGATGTGATAATATATGAAAAAATGGAGAATATTTAAGATAAGATGAAGAGTGATGCTACATAACCAAGTAGCTATAAATGTAAGTGCAGCGATGACAGCAAAAGGTACAGCTAAGAGCAATGCATAGCTAAACTTCTTCAAGACCAACCTTATGGTAAGAGTAAATATAGATCCTGATGTGTAGAAAATGGAGGGCAAATGAAAATAAGCTGCAGAGTGATGGTACATGAACAACTACCGTCATTATAAGTACATCGATAAAGGACAAAGCATGTACTTACAAGAACAATGCAGAGCTAAAAAACATTGGCATTGGATATATTCTACACTAATGTAACCATTCATACAGATTGATAATTTGAGCTTAACAATTGATAAGCAAGCTATCATGCATACTGCTGTCACATAATGAACTGTGTATGTATGCAAGTACAAAGGATACAGACAACAGTACTAACAAGAGCAAAGCAATGGCAACATATTTATGATATCCTATCGCTCTTTTCAAACCGGAATTCTTCTTCGAGCAGATTTCCGCAAAAAAGATCCGTAAGGCACATGCGAAAAGTAGAAGTTCAAATTGTCATGTGATTTCATAGACAGACTTCATCCTGAACGAGACCAAGGTATAACAAGGTTTTCCCATTCAATGTCTTCTAAATTTAGCACATGAGACTTCACCGAAATTGCTTTATAGACTTTCCATCAAAGTGTGATTTCCTCAGTAACACCGACATCGCCGCAATGCTTCCTTGAAAAGCACAAGCAAGCTTTGCTCCTCATGACTATCTAGATTGACCTCGCCTAGTTACAACAATGTAATGTAAATCATCGATGTGTTCAATCAAGAAAAAATAGGAAAATAATAACTATGAATAATAGCACTTACACGTAAGTTGGACATGAAGATGTGAAAATGGTGTTTGTCTTCACTATAATCTTCCCATGATGGGAATATATGCACGAAGTCCCCAACAACATTGAAAGCATTGTCTTTAAACTGGAATAAATGGAATGGGGTTCTTATCTCCAGGAATTGGCCGCCTCTATAGTTGGGATAGGTCTTCGGCAGTGTGGACTTGCTGTCAGACTTTTATCGGAGTGGGATTTTTCCGTGGTACACCGGTGCTATGGCAAATGAAATCGGGTATACCTTTTGGTCGGAGTGCAGTCCTATGTGGTGGGGCTAGTGGTGTGGCCAAGAAGTATGGGTACATACCGGAGTCGGTCCTATCGCTTTTGTGTCACCGGTTGTACAACCAATATAAGTGGGTGTCAGTCTGATTTCTCCGTCACCACCATGTTTTTCAAGGACTTTACGGTGCTCCTTCGTGTTCGCAATCACCCTCTTACTTTTTGATGTCCGATGCACAAGAACAACATTTGAGTGGAAAAAACATGGTATGATGATGATGGAATATGTATTGATAATGGATGGGCATGGTATCTCGACATATATGATGAGTAAATTAAGGTATATGGCGTGCAACAAAGTAGAAGAAATGCAAGACAACATATGCAAGATACCCGCAATCAATAAAACATTGACAAATTAGAACATGCACCTTGATGGGTGAATGGTGATGTGCCATCTCGCTTTTGACTCCTCGAGGTTAGAATAGTCATTAGGATCATATTCAACAAGAATCAACAGTGGGGAGCGTATGAAGTTTCATTGCATCCAATGGCACTCAATGCCTTGGTGCCAATTTTGTAAGTCATTGCAAAGGTTTAGCTTCAAGAGTGGACAGCCGCTAGTGCGACACAAAGCAGCCTACATGTATCATAGTGTAGATATAACGGAAAACCTTAAGCATCAGAATAAAATCAGCAAAGTGGAATTTGGCCGAATATATGTGCTAGTATTGCCATTACGGCTAGAAAGGCTTTCGATACCACTCTCTTCAAGTGAAGGTGCGGTACTGTTAATATCGTTGTAACTCTCAAAGGCGCATACAGCTCCTCGTGATTTCCTTGTTATTCTTAGAGGATTCAAGTAAGGTGCCACTACAAATCCTATTCCTATGTTTACAAGATCCCTACTTAATCAAAGAGGCTCAAAGTGTCCATCACAACCTAATCAGATAGACCTCTACACCGCAAATGTCCCTACTCATCTTTAGTACAAGGAACATATCAGATTATTATCATATTCTCTCCGCTCCAAAATATAAGTCTTGGTAGAGATTTCTACTATGGATCACATACGATGTATCCAGACACATTTTAGAGTGTGGATTCACCATTTTGCTCCATATGTAGTCCATGGTGGAATCTATACAAAGACTTGTATTTAGGAAACTAAGAGAGTACATATTAAAGAAGAAACTAAGAGGAAACATGGTAAAGAAGAGCAATCAGATTTTATGCCAGCAAAGGCCACACATGATGAATCAGAGCGCATTAAGAATGCAACTCCCACCGTCTCTAGACCATTTAAGGCTATGTTGGATGAAGATCCCACGCTCCTAACCCTTCTTCTTCCTCGCCTCCGATTCTTCCCATACGTAATCAATCAAGACGAGGCAATCGGCCGACCACCGCCCCCACCGCCACTCCCCACCCCGCACTTCCCCGCCCCAACCCCCACTCGCCGAGTTTTCTTTGTTCTACGAGGCCCCACAACCACCCGAGCCCCTTCGATCGCACCGCAAACTCCGACGAGGCTCAAAAAATCGGGACCCACCCAATTTTGAAATTTAGCTCTATCGTGGATTTAACTAGTGTGGAAATATAAAAGGGGAAAACCATAAGCATTGGGAGTATAGTGTTGAGAGTGCCATGGCGGATCCAAGATGCAAACCGGACAAAGGCAACTTCGCAACCAAGAAAAGAAATTAGAGTAAAGCAAAGGGCGATCTATTTTCTTGCTACATAAATAAGTTGGAGCAGACACGAAGAGTACCGCCTGTGCGGGCGCCTGCAGTACGATCTCACGAGAATTTGACGGTGTGCAGAGGCGATGGTCGCTTGGTGGCGTGAAGAAGATCTAGGAGGGTAGACGTGGCGGCGGGGCGCTGTGGACTAGACGGTCGAGGAGCGGCACCGCAAGGTGGACGACAGCTGATGAAGCGAGAGGACGGGATGCAAGGATCCCGTCCAAGGCGTGGATGAGAGAGAGAGGTCGATCTCTTGTAATGGACGGCAAGGCCTGGGTATCGGCCTCCAAAGATGGTGGAGGAGGACGGTGGATGGAAGGGCGGCTACGGCGTGCTGGATTTGGAGGAGGTGGGGTGGAGAGGGTGTTTGGCGCCCACGGAGTACGCAGTGGGGAAAAGGGAGGTAGAGAGGAAGGGGGGAACCATGTATTCTGTATGCCGCTTGTCTCAAATGCGAGGAAATTTACAAACTTAGCCCCTGCTTCAAATTTCTACTACATCACAAAGCAACATTAGTCGGTTGGGGATAGGACGGTAATCTCAAGATACAATCAATATTTGCCGACGAGAGTTTATTTTTGGCGCCCACCGCAGTATGAATATGAATCGAGGAGGAGTCAATATCGGCCGAGGACACACCGTGTTTTGGCGCCCACCGTATGAACTGGGTGAGAGGCGGTTTACGCCACGCTTTGGGTGAAATTACAAACCTACCCCTATCAAAACCTATAGAAATCCAGCAGATAGGCTTTGTATGTATGGCGTGATAGGCAAAGAGTAATTTCCATCTCGCAGATTTTGGTTTCGGCTGTTATCGCGATTTTCCCCGCCTCATTCAAATTTTGCAGAGTGCATCGCCACTGCGTACAACTCAATTCAACTCCTGTTTGTATTCTATTTTTCTTTAAGCGGATCCATTTTCAATTGGAATTACATTCTATATACATCATTTTTTATATACTTTCAAAAGAACAACAAAGAATTCCGGCCCTTTATATGTATAATATGATTTACAAATACAACGATAAATCTTAAGGTTGAATTCAAAAAATTTAACCAAATTATGTTCTACTAAAATGTATGGATCAAGAATATCTACATATTAAATAACATAGATGTGCGTGAATTCATATGAGTATGCATGTTTGATAGATCAATTTTGGTTCGAGTATGGATTACATGTATCATCATCTCGAATTCAAATATTTGAATCCCTTTTGTTCACTCCTTTCACGCCCATCTCTCTCTCGTGATGCATGCTCCTTCGTGTAGCTATCACTCTTTTTTCTCCAGCTCACTACAGACGCCACTTCATGTTTCTCCTATCCTCGCAAACATGGTCTCTCGACGCCTCCCTTGAGAAGTGTCACACTCTCCCTATCATTATACATTACACGGTTTTCATTATCTCTCACATCTCTACTTTTCTCTAGTACTCTTGCACCTAAGCTTTCTTTTTCACCGCCACACACACACAGCCTCCACTGCCTTTCACTTTGTCTTTCTCTCTATGGGATTCTCTCACACACCCTATATGTCTCTATGTATGACTCATACCACTAAAATTACTCTCTCTCTCTCTCTCTCTCTCTCTCTCCTCTAGACACAACATATGTTGCGTTCTCCATTTTGTCTCCATCCTGCATCGACATTATTCATTTGTTTACCGATCAAACAACCCCGACTCACTGGCCTCTGCCTCTCTCTCTCTCTCTCACACACACACACACACAACTCCCCGCTTGCACTCCCTTCCCGACTACCGCCTCTCTCTCACACACACAAAACTCTCGCCGCACCTCGACTCAGCATTTCTCTCACAAACATTTATCGACTAGCTAGCCTCTAGATAGGTTTATACACCCGCACACCTGTGCTTTCACCATCGCATACATGTCCCTCTCCGCCCTTGTATCTATGTAGATTTTTCTTCCCTTCTTGAGACACGCCTCGATCGTGCACACACGCACTATCGCCTCATTTTAAGCCGATACCCATCGCACACACACTCCTTGTGTCTTTGTCACACATGCACTCCATCCTCCTCCACTCTCCCTCTCTCTCACACACACATGGGCTTTTTGCAACAACTAGCAAGATGCCCATGCGCTGTACCTAACATCAAGATGCATTTGTATGAGTAGTTTATCTTGTTAGGATGAACGAGGGAAGGCCTTATATGCAAACGTGAAGAGAGGTGTGGGTATATTTGTAAAATTGCTATAGTTTTCTTTCTTATCCGTCAGATATAGATCGGACGGTTTATTATGTGATGGCAGGCACACCATCATCACCGACAATACTTTTTTATAAGAGTAGGGATAAAAAATAGAGTTGGTGATGATGGTGGGCCTGCCATCCTGCAATGTATGTCGTCCGATTTATATCTGACGGATAGGAGGGAAAATATGGCAATTTACCCGCACTCTTCACCACATTTGCAGATAAGGCCTTCCCTCGTTCATCCATTTCTCCCACAAGATCTTGATGTTCCGTGCAACACACAGGCATCTTGCTAGTAAGAGTAGAAATTAGACATATACCACTTCTAATCTTGAAACCAACAACATTCCTCCCTTATCTCATCAAAAACGCCTAAAGGAATATATATATTTTGAGTGAAACATAACATATTTTAGTGATATAATGATTTCAAAACTAGACTTTTTCTATCAAATCGGGTGAATATGTAATAATCTACTTTGATCGTGGTGGCAAACGCATTGGCACATTCCTAGTAGTTATTATAATTTTTGGACACCGCATAAACGGTGGAGTACATATATGAAGAGAAGAGGCGCACGCACGCAATGGCCTCTCATTGCCCTCGCACACATGAGTGTTACGTAGCAAGGCGACGCTAAAAAATAAAACCCTAAAACCCTAGGTGCACGATTGCTGCATTCACGGGTACCGCACGTGGTGGAGCACCTTTGTAGGAATAGTCAGCTCGCGTGATAATTTGATCCGTAGGAGTTGATGGTCTGGACCACAGGTGAACAACTTGGAGCGCGGTGGCTCGCCAGTTGCCACAAATCGAGTAGCCATGTTTAAAATATCGTTTTTTTAGCGGGGTTAAGAGTTACGATTTTCAATGGCACGTTATAAGTACTAGTAAGTAGTTTTTAGAACAATTTGTATGGAGCGAAAATGTAATTCATAGTACTACGTAACTCCTTGGCGTATGGTTGTATGGTTTTTTTTTGCGATGGAGGTTCTATGGGTTTATGTTACAGATGTTGAACCCGGTAGTTCTAGGGAAAATACTATGGTTTAGATTTAGATGCTGGTTTTCAAGAATGATAATCGGAAGGGGGAACCCTTCTTTGATTAAAAAAAACTACTACCTCCATTCTGGTTTACTAGTCACCATCGTACTTTGGGTGAAAGTTTGTCCATGCATTTTACTTGTAAAATGTGAATGGAAAACGAGATTTTGTTATACCCAAACAAAAAAGGACCGGAGGAAGTGATTGCTCGACATGGACGCCGACCTCTCATAGCGCAGGCATTGAATCGGCTGGCCGCCAAGAGGGTCAGCATCGCCGCAGCCCCGCCGAGCACGCTTCCTCGCCGCATGCAACCAGCTTAAGACTGCGCCTCACCGCTTTCATTGAATCTCATGCGCAGCCGCAACACGTCCGTCTCATGAGCCGGCAGGCATTTTAGAACACAAAAAATGACTAAAATATAATTAATTTACGCATGGTCTTGACTTGTTTGTGCTCGCACTGGTAGCAGGAACTAGTAGAGGTTTTTCTTTATTTATAACTCTCCTCACATTTTTTTGGCTTTGAAATGAATCATGGTTGTGGATATTATCTATGAAATGTGCAGATATCTGTGAACATGAGTTTGATGTGGAAGTTGAACTTGGAATGTCGGGCTTGCACGTGAACTATACCATGTCCAATGCTTCATTCATATTGTTTGGAAAGTAATTGTCGTTGTTATTACACGACCCAAAAAACTTTTTTGTGCCGCATCAAGAGATGCACGGACATCACAACAGTGCATGCCGACTGGATAAACATTTGAACATAGCTATTATGAAGGAAATTTTGTATTGACAACAGTTTTAGATAGCAGAGACGCCTAGCCTGCTCGGGCCTCCGCTAGCTTATATCTCGCTTCTTCCATCTCTTCTTTGGCTTGGGTGAAGAGAGCATCGATTGCTCTTTTCACTTCTTCAGAACTCAGCTACATTCTCAAGGGCTGTCAGACGCTTTCTTTCAAGATTTACTAATGCCACGAGGACACGAACAACCCATTTACTCCACCTGGCTTGTGTGTAATCCAACATCATCTAGGAATTTGCACCTTGTGTCTAATCCAAAGATCATTAGGGAACTCGAACCTTGTGTGTAATCCAAATTTCATTTTGGAAACATGATCTCGAGGTTGACCATATTTCCTCCTCGCAGAACTGCATCCTCGACATGAAGTTACTTATTTTTAGATCAATACACGTAACAACCTAGAACCATTTAGTAGAACCCAGATAAATGTAACTCGGAGAAGTGAATTCAAAAGGAAAAAAATATAAAATGTACTACAAGGTGAGAACACCCACTTCCTACATCGAGCTAAAACAAAAGCATTAGGACGATTAAGACTCTTCTTATTACAAACTCAAGAACACCACGCTTAAGAGAAATGTAAACTACAACATATACACATCAAGAACACGAGGCTACACGGTAGTAATTGAAAGGGTGTTACTTACCAAAGCTCATTTACAGTGTCTTGCAGCTCCTCTTTAATCGCCACGCCCTTGAAGATGTCCCGAATATCCTGTGTTTGGTCTTCATTGCTCCTCTACATGTTCGCACTGTGGTTTTAAAAATCTCAACATGGAAAGAAAAATATACTACTAGTAATACTCACAAGATCTTGTGAGCATCTCCAACAGAATCAAGAATGTGCGGCGCTTTAAAAAGCTGCCATAAAGGTTGAGATCGAGAAGTAGATAGAGTAGAGGATAGTTCACAAGATAGATAGATAAAAAAGATAATTCAACCACCTCGTCAGTCCGACTCCTCCTCGGTGATGTCCTCCTCCGACGCCCGATCAGAGGCGTGAAGATACCGATCGCCGCCGGATTCCTGTGGCGACGCTGCTCCTAGCCTCATGTTGAATTGAGCGTCCGCCGCTTTCACGCTTGTCCACGCTGATAGGCAGCTCGCCCGCCTCCCTCTTATCCTCTCTTCGCCTCCTTTGCGCCGTAGAACTCAAGGCCGCTGATGATGTCCCACGGAAGTGTTGGCGCCACAGCCGCCATGGCTTTTGTCCATCTCGGGCGATGCCGAGACAGTGCTCGCCTCCGGTTGTCGCGACGATCTTCGCCGGTGCTAAGCCGCCAGCAGAGGCGCCGAAGCTCATGAAACCCGCCCCGCCGGGCACGCTGGGGAAGTTCAATGTTCTATGAGGCCACCGGAGGCGCCACGCCGCCATGTCGCACGCTGGGCGGCCTCGCTGGCGGTGTCGAAATTGCCGAGGCCGAGGCGCATCCCGCGAACCTGATCTCGGCGGGAAGCCATCGGAGGGGCGCTGCGCGCGACGCCGCAGATCCCCAAGTTTCTCGGCGACGCGGCGGCATGGCATGCGCTGGCGGTGAGGCGAAAATGAGCGGGAGAGAGCGGTGGCAAGGCACAGAGCGGTGTGAGGGCGTTGATTTATAAAAGCGACGGACGCCACAAGGCCAAAACTAGCGCACGCCTCGGCCGCTTCGCTACAAGGTGATCCTTTCCCGACGCCTCTCGCACTCTACTCTCTTCTCTACTGTTATATTTATTTTATATTTAATATTTAATATTTATCTCTACTTCCTTTACTGTCTACTTTTTTTGCTCTATACTTTTTTTCTTGCAATGTAGGCAGTCCGATTTATATCTGACAGATAGGAAGGAAACAAATGGGAATTTTGCAAAAATATACCCATACGCCTCTCCAGATTTGGTAAATAAGGCCTTCCCTCGCTCATCCTTTTCTCCCACAAGATAAACTACTCATACACGCATCTTGATGCGGCAACGATGGGCATCTTGCTAGTTCTAAAAACCTTTCCATTATTTGCCACACTACCGTTGCACATGAAAAACCTACCCAAGCACAAAGACGACAGAGCGACGCACAATTACAAGCTGATATTCTGTTGGACAATGGAGGCTATAACCAATTACTTTTACGGGAACAATAGCACCTGTGAAATTTGAAGGGTAGGTATGAACAAAATTGGAACTGCACATGTACCGCTAAGTGATTCAATACACACATTACCAATCGAGGAGGAGAACGATGGTCGCGCGGCCTCTGGAGTCATGGTCGGCAACGGAGTCATTCATTGTGCATGACGGTGGTACTTCTTACGCTTACGGCTTCCGGGAAGCGGATCCGAGACCGTGGAAGACGATGCCGGGAAGAGGCTCCGTACAACGACGATGCAGGACCGCTCCAGTAAGGCGGCGATGAGGTCATCGATGAGGCAGATACTGTGTTGGACGAAAAGTGCGCCATGTAAAGGGGAGGAGCACGAAGGCCGTGGTGCCGTGGAGAAGTCTATTTTGTGGTGGGGATAGAAAATGGGGAGTATTCAGTGTACTACTCGGTGCCGGGTGGGGTTGGCTGGGTAGGTGAACCTCGGGTTATGAAAACATCCCCTACCAAGCGCCATCCGTGAGGCCTGCTCAAGGCTATGATGGTAATCTTCCCATCGCTCAATCAGGGTCATGGGAGATTTTCCCACCGACCTCAAAATTTTGTGACACCGACTCCCGTGTGGCGGTTGAGTAATTCTGCCAAGCAACTAGCTAGTAGTAGTAGTAAACTCTGCATATTATTGCTTGACCAAAAGTCAAACTTCCTAAAGTTTGACCAAGTTTATAGAAAAATATAAATATTTACCATGAGAAATATGTATGATGTGAAAGTACATTCAATAATGAATCTAATGGTATTTATTTGTTATTGTATATGTTAATATTTTTGTTATAAGCTTTCTGAGAGTTTACAAAACTTGACTTTGACCAATGCTAATACGCGGACTTAAATAAAAACAGAGGGAGTACACATTTGTTTTCTTAGTTTGTAGTGAACTAATCATTTGTTGAAATTGTGAAATAAATATATTAGCCTATTTACTACAAATGTAATGGTCTATACAATTCAATAGTTACAATCATTGTCGAATCCCAAGATGTATACAAGGTCTATAGTACTTCACAACATGCTCAAACTCACATAATCCCAGTCAAATGAGAATCTAAATGCATTTCACAGTTATTACTTTGTAGGATGCAACAAAAACAACCATAACTCTACATCAGCCATTATAGAAGCAACATTTTGACATATCCCAATGTGTGAATGAAACGTGCAGAGAGAGAGCTTTTGAAGATGGAGCAGATAGGGCGGGAAAGATTGTATGTATGTGGACGAGAGAGTAGGAGACAAACCTAATGAGACAGAGAGAGAGAGATAGAGAGAGAAAGAGAGAGGAAGAAGTTAGGTCTGTGTGAAAGATGGAGGCATGTAATATACGTGAGATGCGTGTGCATCCGGATTCTGTATACGTGGAAGTATAAGAGACACCATGTTTGATGAGATAGCTAGAAAAACATGGACGAGAGTGGAAGGATCTCGTGGGTTGAGGGATTGACAATTTTAAAGTGGGAGAGAGGGATTGGTAATTTTGTGCAAGAGAGAGAGAGAGGGTGGGGAGGAGTCAGCCACCGTCACACATCACCCTGCTTCCAAATGACCCCTGCATTCTCTAGCGCTGTGTGGTCGCCGCCTTCGATCTGCTCGATGCCCTCTTTGAAGATTGAGGTGTTGTGCATGTTGGGGTGCAAGAAGCACCGGCGAGAGTGGTCAGCCAGATAACCTTGGATGGGGATGAATTGTGTGCTCGGGGGAGTGTGTGTGTGTGTGCTGTGTTGCGTGTGTGTGTGAGAGAGAGAGAGATATTGAGAGAAAACAAACCTAAGGAGAGAAATAGGTATTCACAAAGAGATTGTGTGGGCCTTGAGGTGGGCAGGTGCCGGGTGAGGGTGTCAAAATGTGCTATGGATGCATGTGTTGCATGCGACTGCAGCGAGGGACGGACGAATCGAGAGAGATGGTTGTTGTGTTACGATGCTCCTCTCTCCCTGTCTCTCTCTGTCTCTCTCTCCCTCTCTCTCTCTCTCACACACACACACGCAAGTAAACTAGAAGACCGTTCTCTCATGTATACACAACGCCTCGGGCATCTGCCTATGTCTCACTCATGCATGATCATTTGCACATTCACACCTCTCTATGTCTTTATCACACGCACACTGCTCTCCACATTGCCCTTCGCCACAACACACATATGGACACATACACACGCTTCTCTCTCAACACACACACAAAATCAATATTAAATAAAAACTAGGCGCAAACTAAAACGCCCAAATCCAAATAAACACGAACTGGAGCTAAATTCAAATATATGGAAATATTGCAGCGTCAAGAACTTTCCCAGGAAAAAAAGTTGAGTAGTATTAGAGGATTGTTTTCACACACACAAAAAGGTTCAGTGGATGTCATTCGAGCGTGACACGCTGACACACTGTTCGATCGACCGCGCGGCCGCGGTTCACGCCCTTGCACAGGATTCCGTATCGTGGTTGTGGTACTAACTAATAAAAGCGCTGCCTAAGTCTAATGTTTACGTGTACTAGTATGGTTTTCTTTTAAGTTTGACCAGCCTTATATCAAACTAAAGTAAGCTCCCCACACGCCAAGACTCATCAATATGCCACCACCGCTATAAGATGTCGGGCGCTCACCGCTTGCCCGCCAACAATTTCGCCCATCACCGCCGTGTTGCCGCCAGCCTCGTGCTATGAAGCCAATGGCTCGCCTGGCACACGCCGTCGCAGTCCCCTCGTCATGATGCCGCCGCTGCTGCTGCCAAGCACGCGAAAGCACCGGTGGAGCTGCCGCTCATGCACGCATCATACAAAGAGGAGGACGAGCGCGTGCTCCAAAGACGCCGGGCGAGGAGGAACTAGGTGTCATTGTCGCCTCACCGCACGGAGGAGGCGCGCATGGTGGATGTCACAATGAAGCTGGCCGCAAGGCGCCGAGCCCGCAAACCGGGCGAGACGCTGAATCTACCTTCGAGACCTTGAATGCCACGCGATCCTGCAATCAAGGAGCACTTGGGTTAGTCGACTCATGTGAGCCGCTTGATGCAACATGGATGGCTAGAAGGGCTTCTTCCACCTCTTCTGCCGTTTTCTTCCTTTGCTCACAAACTTCTTTCACAAATCGATCGACCCAAATTATACCGCTAGTACGAACGTATTAAGTATAGTAGGAACACGAAGATACGAAAGCAAAGAGTACCAACTGCAAGAAGAACAAGTAATAAGACATAGTACTAGTACTACTGCACGTACTAAAGAGTTCAAATAACGAGAAAGAACATACTAAACATAGTTCCTACTGGGCCTCAAAGACAACACACCCTTGAAAATAAACTAAGGAACTAGTCCGCTTGACATCGCAGAGAGAACCAAAGATGAGCGACGACATCGCCACCTACTCGGAGTCCGAGTCCACGCCCCTCGACTTCGCCCTCGCCCTCTTCCTCTTCCTCTTCGTCGATGCTTCTTTGCTTGAACCTATTAATCGGGCTCGCTTCTTCATCCAACCCTTGTAGATATTTAAACAAAGGTAGGCATCCATTGCTGCGCATGTGATGTGATCTTCATCTAATTTTTTCGACTCCCATGCATGATGAAACTCGTGATGAGGTTTCTTCAGCTTAGCGTATTTAAGGATCAATCATGGCTACCGCGAGGGTCAAGATTGAAGGTTGAGAGGAGGACACCAGCTTGCCTTCTAGAGATCAAGGGCTGGCCTACAACGATACCTATCCGACGCAGACATCCTTGTCATTCTTAAAGCCTCACAAGAATCTAATTTCACTCTTTTATCCTTGAGGAAGTTCTTAAAATCGTCGCACTCAATGCTCGGCATGGCATATGTGGTAGACCAAGCAAACGTTATGTACGCAAACCTCGATCACGGCGGGCTTCTTCCTCTCTTCGTCCTTTAGATCCTTCTCTCGCCCCAGACTGTGGTGTACTCAACATCTAGCCCAATGACCCACTCATCCGCTGAACTGCTGAACATGCGAGAAGCGAGCAAGCCATGCTTTCACCGTCATGATCCACGGTGTAGATGACGATGAACTGATCGCCGGTGATGGCTCTAACCTGGTACTCAGCGGCGAACATGGAGATTTGGGAGGCCATAGATTTTGGAGGAGGGTTAGGAGAAGTTGAACTGTTGTACCCCGCAAAAACTCGGAGCGAACGAATGTGAAAGGACGGGACGACTAGGAGCGACCTGTTGTAAGGTAGATGACGGGGACGAGTAGGGCGTGCGAGCGACGTGGGGTTGCTGGCTTGCCCGGTGGATAAACGGCTGCAAGCCCCTAAAGAGTTCTCGAGAATTATGCGGGACCCACTAGATGTCATGTCTACGAGACCCATATCGTAGGCCTGACGGTATAGCTTCCGCCTGTCAAGACGCCATGCCGGGCGCTGCGGATGTAACTTCACTTAATTCCGCCAACGCGCACCTCCCACGACCTTCGCTTTCCTCAAGCGGTCGCGCCTCTTTGAGACTTCGACCGCTATAAATGAGCAATTTTTTGCCTACTCCGCATGCATGATACTCCCTCCGGTCCTTTTTACTCCCGTCAACCGTTTGCAAAGAGTTTGACCAAATTTATACTTTTTTGAACACCACCTTATATTAATTAACCAGCCACACCAGTACACTCATTCGATACAATATTCACCACACAGGGCGGTACGTTATTTACAAGAATACCATCTAATCTATTGTCAAAGCTATACTTAGCGATTAAGTGTGCCACCTTATTGGCCGAACGGCTAATCTTTGACAATTGAAGATTGTTGATCAACTTCGAGATGCTCAACACTTTCATCTTCCGTTCACGCATAGCAGATTCGCCATAGTCCCCCGATGCAAGAGACGCTACCACAAAAGCGCAATTAGTCTCTAAAATTATAGGATTATGAAGAGAAATACCTATGTAGAGACCGGCAATGCAAGCCCTAAGCTCCGCTTCCTCCATGCTTTGACAAGCATCAATGAAATCCCACGACCAAATTTATACTAAAATATCAATATCTACAATACCGATTATAATGAGTATAAGAACTACGCTTTATAATGAGTGTAAAAATATTGATTTGACATTGTGAATGTTGATACATTTTTCTATAAGTCCTGTGAAAGTAGAGGTACATTGACATCGACAACACTTAAATGCACAATGCATACTAGTTCCTCCGTCTGTGTGCAAGGCTATGTCCTATCTTGTCATCTCAACAAGGTTAGCTATTAGAGTACCACTACCTCCCTTCTAGTTTAGAGGGCTCGATTCAAAATTTTCACCTACTCTTAGCAAGATGGTAGAGGCGGTGGAATAGTTTTTGAAGTCTGCAAAAGTACTCAACTAGTGCTGTCGTTCTTCACAAAAAAATGTGTTTACCAATGCATGCATGAACACTACTTACTCTAACCCCTCTCTCTTCTTTAATTCTTTGCCACATCAGCATGTTTGCTAGTATTCCCGTGTGCATGATACCAGCTAAGATACCACCATTATGGCCAGCCTTAATCATTGCATGCAGTAATTTAGTGCACCTTGAAATATGAACATGTGTGGGGCGGTATGTTTTTAATGACTTGAGACTATACCTAGCCCTGCATGCAAGATGACTTATTATGCACTGCTCCCCATACCTGCAGGAGGCCCGTTTGCCTCCAAATCAAGCTTCATCTCCATGTGTGGAAACAATATGCCCGCCAAACTCTCCTTCTCCCTCCGCGGTCCCACCACTCCACCCCGTGTGAAAAACCTGCATGCATGACTCTCCTCCCCCACGCCGTCTAATCCACAGACCAGCAATATTTCCACCCCTTCGCTCCCCCGTAATTTATTCCAACAAATATGCCCACGTAGCTGTTACTTAACTGCAAGTGCATTGGGTCACTGACATATGGGCCCAACAGGGGTTCGGCCCACATGTCAGTGATGCAACTAGACCCGCAGTTAAGTCGGTGCAGCTCCGTCCATATCTTACGTAGGTGTGCCATTGCTCGCTATAAATACTGCGCCTCCCACAAAATCGCTATCTCCTCCCCCTCACGTTCACGTTCATTGCTATCTCCTCCTCCCTCTCACGCCGACCACCATGGCATCACCCTCCCAAGCCCTAGGAGCCCTCGCCGCACCGCTGGACGGTCACTTGTCGCCGCTCCTGCTCTCGCTGCCACTAGTCGAGGAGGACGCGTCGGTGTTCCGCTCTCGCCGCCACGTGATGCATCGCCATTCCGCTCTCGCCGCCACTAGTCGAGGAGGACGCGGCCGGTGTTCCGCCTCCTCGCCGGGACGCGACGCTGCCGCTGCCTGCTCTCGCCGCCACTAGTTGAGGAGGACGCGCCGGCGTTCCGCCTCGTCAGCGACGCTGCCGAGGTGGACGCGCCGGTGTTCCTAATCTCGCCAAAGACGCTGGCCGGAGGACGCGCCGGCTCCCCGCTATGAGGAGAACGCCGCCGTCCGCCGAGCCCCCAGCCTTGAGGAGCTTTGGAAATAAATGGATGTCGCCTTGTGGGAGGCTTTGCCTCTAGCAAAGGCGCGCCAAAATAGAGGTGGAGAAGAAGGCCGAGGAAGAGAAGCGCATCAAGGAACAAGCTGCCCGGGAGGCCTATGTCGCTGGCCCCAGAGAGTCAAGCAATTGGCTCTTTGGCGTAGAATATTCGTCTGCGAGGGCCGTGGAGGGTGCCGGAGGACGCCTGCGCCGACGCCTGAAAGTGCGCCGCCCAAGCGCCTCATCTACGCCACGGTATGTGGATCTGCACGCCCAAATGAGGCGGAGTACTGCTGGGCGCCGGATCACCACACCGGTGAGATCGCTACCGCTCACGCAAGAAGCCGCCAATCAAGCATCTCACGAAGTTGCGAGCCCGAGGAAGAGGCGCGGTGTCGGGCGCTACTGGGAAACGCATCGCACTGTGGCACTCGTGGCGCACCGCAAGCGCCTCCCGTGAGCGCCTGTGGCTTTTAGGAGGAGTATAATTTTGTTTCGTATAGGCGATCTCATTATTTTTGGGACGCAAATGATAAATCCTTAACGCTCAAGAATTTTTAGCGCCCTTAATTAAGTATGTAAAAGGAAAGTTTGGAAACCTTGTGTATTCAGACGATTTTGCAAGTAATGCGCATATAGCACAAACTTTACTATATACTATCGCACTACACGCCTCTCGATATATGCTTGCAGATCGTAGCTATTCCCTCCGGCCCAGTCAATAAGTCATCTTTGGTTGTGCACCGTGACCAAGGAGGAGGGAAGACTTATACACCGGACGGAGGGAGTACTACTATTATTTATGTAATGCGTGCAAATGCACGCTTTAACATTATGATGCGGTTTTGTAAAAGTAAAAAACAACACTAGTCAATCTTGTGAAACGATTAAATGCAAAACAAATGCAAAATGCTCGCTTGATTGTTTACTTTTAGCTTCCTTCTCCGTGGTTATTTCTCCGACGTATTTTGTATGGAGTATCTCACCGGTTGGAAAGGCATGCAAATTCCCAAACCGCTTCCTACACCCTCGTGTTTAATTTTTTTGCCTAACAAGTTGTGCCGTGCAATTGAATTCCAACTTGAGTACTACTACCAAGAGGGAGTACCAGTACGCTTCTTTTAGGCTTCTAGATTAGTAATCCCATAACTACTACCTCCGTCCGGTTTATTGGTCCCCATTGTAACTGTGGTCAAATTTTGATCATAAATTTAACTAATGAAATGTTAGTGCATGTCACATGCACTACTCCATCCTTCTAGGTGAGTAAGTCATCCTAGGCTGTGCAATCATGACCAAGGAGGAGGAGAAAACAAGAAACATTAATGTTTATTTGCTAATTAATAGTATTGCATGCAATGAACTAACCATCAAGGTCGTGTTTGATATCTCAAGTCATTAAAAGCATGCACACTCTTTATCTCTTATTGGTTGATATGTCAAGAAACAAGAAATGAGGTAGAAGTTAATGCACCGCGCCTAAGTGTTTTCGGATTATTTGGTTTTCGTAAGATGACTTACACACCTAGACGAAGGGAGTAACATTTTATCAGTTAAATATTTGGTCAAAATTTAGCACAAATTACAATGGTGAGGAATAAACCAGGACGGAGTAGTAGTTTAGAAGCCCAAATAAATGAGTGAGGCGCCTTATTGTTACTTCCACTATGAGTAGTCTTGTGAGAAAAGCTGGAAAGCCGCCAAAAGAACTGGCCCTAGGAGTAGTAGCTAGGATCGAGTGTAGATGAACCGAGAAAGTAAATGCAGAGAGATGAAATGCAAAAAGACGGAGGGATGTGATGGTTGCTTGTCCGCTTATTTTACTGTGCCATTTATTACCGGGAGTGGTTGGGTTTTCTCGATATGACGGCTTTATCGCCATGCCACGAAAGGGTGAGAGGTGAGACTCTGCAGCGCCGCCCTCTACACTAGTACTACATCTGTCGTGGTTTATTAGTCCCCCATTGAATTTGGCTGAAGATTTAATTGAAAAAATGTTAGTGCATGTCAACAAAAACTATATCGTTGGATTCGTATTTGAACATAGTTTTCAATGATATAATTTTAGGTGACATGCATCAAAGATTTATCATACTATATATAATGCTAGTTCAATTTTTGGTCGTATTAATCTATAGTAGTAAGATGCCCGTATGCTGCAATCAAGAGTGAAATGCATTGATCGGGAGTTGTTTATTTTGACAAAGGATGTGGGGGTCATCTCATATGTAACGTGTATCGAAAGGTTTCTTCTGATATTATCTCATCTCTAGAGCACACAAACATCCGGCAGAAATAGATAAAAGGTATCTTTGCAAACAAAAGCGCTCAACCTGCTCAACCTCCATCCAAAACTTGTGAAGAAATAACACTTATTGTGCTTTGCAAGAAATGATCTTTAAGAATTAGTTTTTGAGTATCGATTGTTATACATGTTGGCTACAGATGACATGGCACCTTCTTATAGTCAATAGTTGGCTATACTATTAAGTAATATTAACCATGCCCTTATACACCTAGACAGAGGGATTAAATAAGAATTACTTGCAATGAGGCAGAGGAGATGTAAGAAATGGTTCATCGTAAGTCTTTCACCAGTACTGTAGTAAAAATTCATACATGGAAGATTCTAGACTAAACCATAAACGGATACACTTTTGTTCATGCGCGATACTCCAATAGAGCAAGATCCTGCATGAAGTCACCACATGCTTAGACATCGGATTACATTGAGCGAAGACTAATGATCAACATTTAACTTGATAATGTGTATTTTTTAGAAGAATAGGGAGGCTCCTCCCCGGTTCCATTATCAAATGAAACCCAAAGTGTGTTACATCAGCTCACTGAGAGGAGGATTTCAAAGGAAGGACTGCGGTGAAAGCCAGTCAAGTTTAACGACAAGCTTACAGAATCAAAAGCGGCAAAGACACGGGCCATAAGCGCCCACACACACACTACAAGTTTTTTAAGTGCACTTGATAATGCGATGTCCGTGTGAACCTCCTTGAGTCCCCGTGGCACCGCGGCCAGGTAAAGGATGGAATGGATGCCATGGGTTTTCCAAGTCCACATTGGCGGATAGTCCTGTGTCCCCAGAGTCCAAGTCCGTTTCGATGAGGCGGTGTCGCCGCCCACGCCGACCGGAGGGTAGTAACACCGACCACGCACCCGCATCTGCCGCCGTGTCGTTGTCACGGGCCACCACCGACGCAGACATTACGTAGACGGGCGGCGGCTCAGGCGGTCCTCGCCGGTGCCCACGATCAAGAGGAAGATGCCGTCGCCCTCCTCCGAGACTAGCAGCGGCGGTGATCCTCCAACTTCCGGCATGGTGAACCGGTAGCACGCCTCGCATTTCTGATGTTCTCCGCCAAGGGCCAGTGCGGACCGCTGCATGCATCCGTGAGGTGATGCACCATGTCCGTCGACGAGCCACAAAACGGCATCGGGCACTCATAGCAGTGGACGAAGGGCTCCTTGGAGGCATCAACCAGGCCGTCCGTGAAACGGGAGTGGCGGTAGGGGACGATTGCGCCAGTTGAATATATGAGCAAGTTAATACGAGATTTAATCCGAATAAGCACAAAATAAATCATGACGGCTATAACAGAGATGAAACTAATCATGTGGACTATCATAGTAGTAGGATACAGAGTAGAAACATGAATTCTACCACGATTTCTAACAGGAAGGACAGAATACATACACGGTGCAACAGAGCTGCACCGTTGGCGTTGAGGTTGTCGCCCATGTCGTTGAGGAAGAGGTTGCCGAGGTCGGGGAAGAAGTCGTCGTCGGTGAAGTCATGGCTGCCGTTAGCTATAGAGTGCGCTCCCAGATTTCAACAATAGGCACGGATGGAGCGCATGAGGGAGTGGGTCAGAGGGGACGTGAGTAGCACACGGCAAAGAGATGGTGTCCTTACTAGTACTCCCTAGTCTCTATCTATCTATATCTATATATATCTACTCTTATAGAAAACCGAGTTGGTGATGATGGTATGCCTGCCATCTTGTAATATAGACCGTCCAATCTATATCTGACGGATAGAAAGCCAACTATGACAATTTTACAAAATTTACCCGCACCTCTCTCCACATTTACAGATAACAGTACAAAAGAAATACACTTCCGTGATGATACATGTTTGTCACAGTAGGTCGCGTGTTTTGTCATGCATGTACATCCATGACAAATTTTATGATGTAATCAAGATAGTCATACCGTGTCAGTCGTAGAACTGTTCCATGACATTACCAAAATTATCATCACGGAAGTGTCCACTTCCATGATGAAAAATCGCGCGTCACAGAAGTGCTTTCGTCAAGGGTGACCGACACATGTCATCCACCATAACGGAACGCCGTTAAGCTATTGGGCCGGGTTTTGGATCCGATAACCCGTTAACAGCCCCGACCAATGGGGATTTTCCACGTGTAATATCATCATTGGCTGGAGGAAACACGGTCGCCACCGTTGGGAAAGATGTCATCCACTCATTGGACAGAAGGCGCCTATGATACGTCGACACGTGGCACGACCAAACAGAGGCCCATTCCTGTGAAAAGGCCGGCCCGTTTGACTTGGTCAAAAGGTGGCGGGCCGGTCCATGTAAAGCGTGTTAATGGCATGTTCGCATATAGCCCATTTACAGCCCGCTAACCCAAGGCCCGTTACGCCCTATTCGAATTAGGCCCAGTAGCGTCATCTGGGCCACCCAATATGATTCCAGCCTGTTACTTCGCCCATGTATGGCCCATGATGTCTTTTCGTCCCATATGAGGCCATATGTAACTCTTGGCCTATTAATGGCGTGGTGAAACCGGCCCGTAATGAACAAAGGTATTACTTTACATCCATTAACGACCCATGGTGAAACCGCCAAGAATGAACAAAGGTATCACTTTATACCCATTAAGGGCCCGTTATTCCGCTAATGCTTTCCAGCCCATGTTATCTTTCGGCCTTCTCAGAGCCCATTTATTCTTGGGCTCATTTCAAAGATTCGCTTACTTACCCGTTACTTTCATTTTCTGCTTATGGGCCAAATTCAGCCCGTGGTTACAGTCGACCCGTTTGTGGTCCGTTAACACGTTGGGCCGTTTTCATAGTGTCATGAAATACGGCCTATGAACGGACGATTCCAACTCTAGCCCGTTTACGGCCATAATGCGGCATGTTATTGGCCCATGTTTGGCCAATCGATCATACTGCCTGTATAAGGCCCATTGATGATACGGCCCGTAGAAGGCCCATTGTTTCTACGGCCCGTAGAAGGCCCATTGTTTCTACGGCCCGTAGAAGGCCCACTGTTTATACGGCCTGTAGAAGTCCCACTGTTTCTATGTCCCGTAGGTCCAGTGTCACTACAGTAAATATTAGCCCATGGTTATTGTGGCTTAGTTTTAAAAAATAGGTTATTGCAGCCACTAGCAAACCGCAGAAAAAGAACTGCACTGACTACAAGCAAACAAATAAACAAGACAACAAGGAAATAAATAAACAAGCAACTTACACTAGGCTATCACGGCTATTACACATATTACATCCACTGGGCATCAAAGTTCGCCACCAGTGCAAATATAGGGAACACAACAGCATATAAATGCCGCAGCAAAAGAATTCTAGAACTGAAACTACTTAAGAAGAGCTCAAGAAACAATATCCTGGGTACCCATAACTGGCAAGATGCTTAGCAAGCTTATTAAATTTCTCTTGTTTGGCGCTTAAGTCCTCCAAATATTGTCGTTGCACCGTAAAGTATGCATCTGAATTTCGCAGCGACTTCCTCACCCTTCTGGCTTCCTCGTCAGATAACATCTCGATCGATGTCTTTCAACTTGAAGTTGAGACTCAAGAAGTCGAATTGATTCAGCAACGAGTTCAAGAGCTGGTGCCAAAGAAGGGTAGCCAAGAATTTGAACACTACATCAAGACAGGACTTTGGGGTTGTCTCAGTGTCTTCAATATAGTTTTTATCAGCTTTCTTGGAGACCAACAGGGATGTCTCACTATCTTGAATCTTATCTGCATTACGTCCTTTACCATTGCATAACAGGGTACTCTTCTCCAATATCTTATCCGCATTCTAAAAGAGAAACAAACAAACACATCTCAGGTTTACAGTGTAGTATATGAAACTCATTTTGGTAGACCAGTTCAGTAGTAAGGTGGACAGATAACATCATGAAACAAACATATATCTATGTAGTATGGTCACTGTATGGTCTATATCATTCTAGTTTATGTTGCCAAATCAAGATAGATACAGTTCGAATCATTTCTATTTAAGACAAAGCAAAGATAGATGTAATATAAGTGTGGGAAACTACACAAAGAATAACAACACTTGTAATGTGCATGGCATGAGAACATAACTGCTTATTCAATTGAAACTGAAATCAACATAGAGCAAGTTACAACAGCAAACAGCCAAACACGTTGAAGAAACAGGTTTAAAACATACTGTTGCGCCATTGGAGTTTCAATTGCATCCTTCAAATTTGAAATTGGTTGCTATCAAGAATACAAAGGATGCAAGAGCAAAGTAGTATGAACCATAGCTACGGAACCTGACCTCGAGAACAATTCTTCTTCGCTTTAAGATTTGACTTCGGTTCGGAGTGGTGGTCCTCGTGATCTGGCAATCGCAGCTTGCCTTACTAACTGCCGTGTTTGGGTTCTCGGTGGTGGAGACGGTGCAGTCAACGGAACCGGGTGTCTATCTCTGGGGTTGGGGTTAGAAGGGGTGTAGTTGGTTCTCATTCAACCGGGTAGGGGTACAATCTGCATGAGTGTGGGTTATGTGTGGTGGGGCTGATTCTTGGGCAAGTACAACCGTGGTTCTATCTGCATCGACAGTAGCACGATCTTTTCTCAAGACCGTGTTTTTACTCCCACGTATACTGCCATCACTCCCTCCAATTGAAACGGCCGATAAACAAGAAAAGTAATTGAATGTACAGACATTGTAAGATAGACATGTGCAATGGATAGTAGGGAAGAAAACAGGCATGAAATAATTCACATTTATGTTGTCTAAGCAAATGTAATAGCAGGACATAATTTCACATATAGGATGGCTAATTAAACAGGATAGCATGACACAATTTCACATGTATGATGGCTAACTAAACAGGATAGAATGACATACTTCAAAATATGATGACTATGTAAACAGGATGACATGATATAACTATACGATGTGTCTATTAAAGTGGTTGGCATGCCATAAATCACAAACATGATGACATGATATAATTCACGGATAGAATGACATAATTTAAAATATGATGACTATGTAAACATGATGAGATGATATAACTACATTATGTCTTTAGAAAAATGGTTGGCATGCCATAATTCAAATACATGTTGTCTATGTAAACATCATGGCATGACATAATTCAAATATATGATTTATATACTAAGGAAGTGAGCAGAGGGCAATTGCATGTATGTTGTGTCAACTAAGGAGATGGCATTCAATATTGTGTATATGATGTAAAAACTAAGCATTGCAATACAACATATGCATTATATAAGTAATATAACCCTGCCAAGTTTGAGCATACACCTCAGGGGGATAATAGGACTGGTCATCTGCCTCTAAATCCTCCTCTGAAGAGCTATCTGTTATCAAAGAAGATATTCGCTCGCAGGTAGCATTGTCTCGCTCAAGACCTTGTTTTCACTCCAGATTTCTCCATCACCAATTCAAATGGCTGATGCACAGGAAGAGCAGCTTGAATATACAAACATTGTCGACAAAAGCAATGAGAAATACAAAAAAGGACGGCATGATATAATTCACATATATGACGCTTGCCTAAACAAAGCATGGCATTGCATAATTCACATACATAATGCCTTGCAACAAGATAACATTGCATAATTCACATATATAATGTCTTGCAACAAGATGGCATTGCATAATTCACATATATGGTAATTAGACACTAAATAGGTGGCATTCACACAAAGCATGTCAAAGCTAAGCAAATGCCATAGCAATGCAAGATACCATAGGCACGATATGAGTAACATAACCCTGCCAAGTTAGGGCATGCACCTCAGGGGGGAAATATGACTGGTCATCTGTCTCTGAATCCTCCTCTGAGGAGCTATCAGTAACCAACAAGACATGCGCTTCGTCAGATAGCATTGTCTCCGCTCAAGACCTTGTTTCCACTCCAGATTTTTCCATGAGCATGCCGAATGGCTGATGCACAGAAGAGTAATTGAATGTACTAAAATTGTTGACAAATTTAACACATAATAAAAATCGATGGCATGATATAATTCACATATAAGATGATCACAACTGTGGTGGCATTGCAAAATTCACATATATGATGCCTGGCTAGACAAGATGGCATTGCATGATTCACATATACGATAAAGAAGCTAAACAGATGGCATTGACACAAAGCATGTCTAAACTAAGCAGATGACATCTTTAATGTATACAATAGGCAATGCAAGGCACAATATGCATGATATTACCAACATCAGCATGCCAAGTTAGAGCGAAGACCTCATGGGGTAAATAGGAGTGGTCTTCTCCTTCTGAATCCCCCTCAGAACAGTTATCTTCCTCTTGATTACGATCTAAAATGGGTGGAGGGGGGCTGCCTTTGCGCCCACCATGGAAGGACGTCTGCATGAAATTTTATTGCCACGCAAGGCTCGTCTCTTTTGCTCTACATGATCAGTTCCATTGTGTACAATAACTTGCATGCATAGGAATAAAACATAGTGAGATTATGTAAGGAGTGCATGCACAAATCCAGAGTGATGGTAGCAAACTGTGGATAGACCCAAAACCAATGATAGCAAAGTGCGATAATAGCTTTAGTTAAAAAATACAGATAATGGCTCCTTTAATGTTTGTTTGCACCCAACATGAAACTCATAGTAGACACCGGAGATTAAACATATAGTAAACAGATAGTACTGATTGCTGCCCCAATATGTACCCCACAACCATTTAAAAACTCAAGTTTTAACATTAGTTTGGACCTGACTCGGAGTCTAATAGGTGAACACGACAACAATGTAGCATGTCATCATATTAAGCGACGCATAACGTAAGCATACACGGAAGAGTGCGACCTCTCTTGCGGACCCGTGTAGTTCTCAAGGTCATCTCGCCGATTGATGATGGTAATGTAGTTGTCGCTGTCCGCGGCAAGGAAGAAGATCTGAGGCGGAGAAAGACAGTCTGGAGAGCGGATCCCTTCTGTGGTGAACCCTTCCGTTGTTGGAGCAGCTGAGCTGGTGTGGAACACAACGCCGCAGGAGCAGGACAAACCACACAAGGTTTTCTTTGACACATATCTCGTAATGTAAGTAATTGAGTAAGGGCTTGTTTGAATTTGAGGATTCTAACAATGCAGGATAGGAAATAGATAGGAATAGGATAGGAATGCACGTGCAAAAAATGTAGAATTTAAAAACACATGATTTCGCCAACTGGGTGTTTGATTCACAACAATTGGAAGATCACAGATGCAAAAAAGCATGGTGAGATTAAGTCAAACCACAAGAAAATGTACGGTTATAATGCTATTATGCTACTATCTCTTAGTCTTGTGCTTGATGAATAGGAATATGAAAAGGAGGAGAAGTGGAAATTAGAATTCCTACGGTTTTTCTTTCAAGGAGACACTAAAGGAACAAATCCTACAGTTCTCATTTGCTCCATTCCTTTGCACCAAATTCATGAAAAGTAGAACCATAGGAAACTTTCCAATTCCTATGTTTTTCATTCACTTATCCTTTCAAGCACTGGCGATTCTAGTAGGCAGGCTTGAGCAAGGAAAATCCTAGACACAAAAAATGTTTTTGTGCTACTTCTATTACTTTGGATCCAGGCCACTGCCATACTAGCTCAACTCCCAGGCCCATCGACAAATGCACAGCTCAAACGCGCAGAGATAAATAATGATGGCGTTGAAGAGAGTCCATCACGGATAGCTAAGTTGCCTGGTACCTCACTGCTTGTCATATAGTAGGATAAAATAATCGTATTTCCGTTACTACGAAAGTGCTCAAAGTGGGACAATATATATAACATGTAGAGTAAAAAAGAGATGCAACAAGTGTACAACCTCTTTGGCGAAGCCATGTCGATCTCAGCGTGATTGGGTTAGCCGGTGAGGATGCTCCGGCTGACTTTGCTGTCGGAGGAGGGGAAGAAGATCTTAGGCGTCTGGAGATGGAGCCCGAGGAAATGCTCCGCTGTGATGGACGGTTTCGTCGTTGGAGCAGCTCCAGTGAGTTGTACGATGACGAGGCTGAAGCAGGACAAGAGAGACAACGAAGAACGTTAACCTGAGTGGAATTCTAATAGCATCTCCAATACATGACGTAAAATACATAACCACAAAGTGCTAGATGTAAAATACATCAGCCGCCATCTCTCGAACTTAACTGTCAAACCGAACTTAACCGTCAAATCGAACCTAACTGTCGAAACTGAATTTTGTCACAAACTGAATTTTGTCGAAACCGAACGCACTAGCAAGGTGAGGCTACACGCCGGTCGATCGACTTTTTTCATCTCTCGGTCACGATTTTGCAGCCGTTGGATACAAAATCAAGGGCATGCGGTTCATCTTCAACCTCCACTTCGAGCCGCCACCACCACCGCCAAACAAGAGCTCCCCGCCGCCATGGCCGGCGGTGCACCGCCGTCCGAAACACTCCCCACCGCCGGTCCGCCGCCTGCCATCCTCTAGCCCTCCCCCCTGCCGAAGCTTTTCTCCGTGATCCCCACACCACCGCTTCGCCAACCCGCCACCGCCGACCATCGCCTCCCCATCCTAACCCTAAGATAGATAGTGGGGTACCTCTCCCATGAGCCCCCTCCCCTGCGGCTGGTTCTTCCTTCACCCGGTGAGCCCACCCTTGAAAATCGACTAACCCAAAAGTCGATTCACCGATCAAGGGTAGCCAAATCGAGCAGATCGCAAGCAAGAGCAAGAGCGAGAGCAGCAATGAGCAAGAGTAGACCAGCAGGGATCGAGAGCAAGAGCAGAGCAGAACATGAAGCGAAAAGCAAAGCAGCAGCAGCTCCTAATGATGTGGATGTCGCCACGAGGGAGCGACGCCTGGAGGAAGTGGTCGCGATGCCGCCGTGGATGGAGTCGCGTCTGTCGGCTCGGGACCGAGCGCCAAGAAAGACCGTGAGATCGAATCAAGAAGAAAATGCGGCGATTAGTGTACAACCTCTTTGGTGGCGCCGATTAGGCCATAGCTTCATTCGAGGAAACGGTGATGATGATGCTCTTCCGGTGGTGCAGGTGAAGACGGCGGTGTGGGAATGGAGGTGGCGCGAAAGACGAGGGGAACATCGGGGCAGCTCCTTGGATGTGGAGGACGGGGTGGCTGACCCAGCGGGACGATGAGATCGACGATGGATCCTCATCCGGTACGGTGGATGAGGGACGTCGAGGTGTTGCTGTGGACGACGTTGTCGGGGAAGAGACTCCGGCTGGGTGGCGGACGGAGCAGGGTGTGGGCTTTTGTCGCGGGTTTTCGCGGCCTCGGTGTACAAATGGGTGGGCGGATGGGATGGAAGTGGGGAACCATGGCTTAGAGACGCGCTTGTCCGAAATGTGGGGTAAGTTACAAAAGTACCCCCCACCGATTTGAGGCGGTTCTTTTGGTTCAGGGGTACCACGGGCATTTCGCGTGTCGGGATTTCACAGGAGGTGGGAGTTTTCACGCGCATTGTAATTTCGGAATAGCAAGGCGCGTGTTGAGATGGAGGGAGTTGTCGGAGCACAACGAGACAAAGATATATCTTAAATATTTCGGGCTAACAAGGCGCGAGTTGAAGAGGCGGGAGTTTCGCGGATGATAGATGTAGATGCTAGCTTCAATTTTCGGCATAACAAGGCGCGGCTTGAAATTTCAGAAGAACAAGATTAACGTGTACAAAAAAAAGACAATTTGCACCTCAACACGCACAACACACACACAAACACCATTTATACTAGAGTAAGGTACACGTGCATTGCACGCATGAGATTTGGCAACCAAATTATGAATAAATACCACATTATAGCATGCAAGCTTTGAGTCATATATGCATGATGTAGATGTTCGTTTAATTCTTATAGTTCGTTTCATTCAAAATCATCTAGTTTTTATAAGAAAGCTAATCTATTTTAAGATTCATGGAATTGTGCGTTGTAAGACATAAAGTAAAAACAAATAATGGCAAATCATGTAGAAAAACATTTGGGAAATTCTGATATGGAAGATTCTAGAACAAATAAGAAGTGCTTGTGTTTTGATGTTTGTGCATTATGCTTAAGTTCAACCATGGAGTCTTCTAGATTATACATGTGGCGAAATCTGGTGGAATCTAGATGATATCCAACGGCCAATAGTGCTCAAATTTTCCATCTTTGGACCATCGGATTCGCCTCATCCAACGCACCATCTTTCAAAGTTAAAGTTACCCGCACACAATATAAAAAATATATAATATAATATATATAGGGGTATATATATAGATATGTTATGCTAAAGTCACCATCATCTCCAATTAGAATAGTGTGTCCATGCACGGATGCGACGTGGGCAAATGATGTCTGCCATCGGTATCTCAAATTCAAATCGGTCTGACCTTGTTCAATGTGTATACATTACAACATGCTCGTTTCCAAACCACACCGCGTAGATCTCCGTTATATTCATGCATGCATGGGTTTCAAACATCGTGATCTCTTATTCAAATATTTGAATTCAACTTTACATTGATTATGACCTCACCTATTCTTTTACACCCACACACAGTAGTCTTCTCTTTATAATTGTACCACTAACTTTCTCTCGTGCATGCATGCACACACACTACCAAAGCGGCATTATCCATCGTGACGATGCAATCTTTTTTCTTCGTGTCGGTCTCCCATGAAGGCACACACCCATACACATCCCCTCTCCATCATATCGTGCATTCTTTATCTCTCACGCTGCATGCACAACAATCGATGTTCCTCTATGTATGTGTGTATATAGCTATGTCTTTCATAGTTTTCCACACAAACCGATCAATCGATATATCCAAAGGAGGTCTCACCCTCTTTCCCACGCCCACATCGATCAAACTATACCTCTCTATATAGGATTAACATATATAGCTAATACACCCACATTAATTATATATCCAACGTCCCCCTCTCATCATCCATGCCTTCCGCTTCATCTCTTAGACGCGTGCACAATGGCGAAGACAGGGGGTAGTAAGGGCCCTGCCCCCCCTAACATCACTGTATATCGAGGCTAATATGAATGTGATCATTAGACAATTGCTGCTAAAAAGGTTTAATTTCATGAATTGACCCTCCTCGTAAAGGATTAGCAATGCTTGGCCCCCTAGCTCATTTATTTTTCATGGCTCCGCCATCGCAACAAACAACGCACGTGTTCGCCTCTCTCTAAATATCGATCTCGCACTTGTGCATTCCTTCATAGTCTCCCTCCACTCAGCCCCTCGCACCATCTTCTAGCCCCCACCGGATTTTGCCACATGCACAATCTAGCAGACTCCATGGTTGAACTTAAGCATAATGCACAAACCTCAAAACAACAAAGGGTTCTCTTTGTTCTAGAATCTTCCGTATCATTACTGCCCAAGCTTTTTTTTAGTTGAATTGCCATTATTTGTTTTTACTTTATGCTTTACAACGCACAATTCCATGAATCATAAAATAGATTAAGGGCTTCTTTGATTCAAAGGATTCTCAAAGGAATTTTCGAGGATTCTAATCATTAGGAATTTTTCCTATCTTGGTTGTTTGATTCAGAGGATTGTAAACCATAGGAATTTTTCCATATGATTCATTTGCACTAGATTTGATAGGAAACATCCCATCCACTCAAACCTCTTTGAAAGAATTCTGCTTTTTCTATGCACGATCAAACACTCGCATAATCCTCAGAGGATTCAAGATGACATTCCACTATAATCCCATGTTTTTCCTATTCACGCGTTCTTAGCTTTTTTATAAAAACTAATTGATTTTGAATGAGATGAACTATAAGAATTAAACGAAGGGCTACATCACGCATATATGACTCGGAGCTTACATGCTATAGTGTGGTATTTATTCATAATTTGGTTGCAAAATCTGATGCGTGCAATGCACGTGTACCTTACTAGTACTTCGAGTATGTGCAAAACACGTAAATTAGAATACCAATGGGATGCTACATAGTGTCTATCTTACAGTTCATGAAGCCACATGGCACATGTGGAGGCATTGTCGCGACCTCCTTGCGTGGATTGATCACAGTGACATGCTGCTAGTTCCAGAAGAATGTACTCGTCCTCCCTGAGCCATACTGGCGGTACATGCACGGTTTAAGATGTGCACGCACGCCACGCACGCACTCATTCCCTCGCATGCACACGCTGGGTACACGAGTGACGCAATTTTGTACCAAGATCCACCCCATGTGATAATTTGACGCATGTAAAGTCGTTCACTTCATTGATGGTCAATTAATACAACGCATGCAAATTAAGTGGACGTGAGGGCGGAAGAAAGACATTATTACTCCACTGCGCGCATGCAAGTAGTTAAATCGTGGGTTGCTAGTAGTACTTCCATTGGCCTCCTTCGTATTTTGTGCCAATTTTTGACAGTAACATAATATTTACGCATTTGAGCAGTGTAGTACTTGAAATTTATGTTCTGCTAAACTCACCGGGAGCCGTTTCGCCTCAAACCAAAACCATCAATTAATCTTTACCTTGTTCCCATCACATTCGAAAGCCTGCTCACACCTACTAGTACGTACCAAATCTGAACGTCTTCCCACTATGCAGGTATTAGTACTACTAGTGCTAGTACTAGGTTATAAAAAGGGGAACTACCTAACCGAAAATTACTCTACCTTTCCTCCTCATAAGTGCTTCTACTTCGTCCGTCGTTGCCATGGCCGGTGAGCAGAGCTCTAGGTCGAGAACTACTCGTAACAAGGGAGCGGCAACCAAGGCTGCGGAAAAAAGAGAGGGCTCGCCGCCACGCAGAGACCTCGAAGATCTCTCACGCAGGCGGCGATGGCTCCTGTGGAGTGCCCTAGCCACGGAGGCGAACATGCCGAGCTGGCGGAGCTGGAGTTGTTATCCTTCGACGGCATGCCCGATCAGCTCAATAAGCACCTCAATAAGCAGAAGGAGTTCATCCAAGGCTTGACGGAGTTGCTGAAGGAGAGCCTCGATGACATGCCCGCTGAGCTCAATCAGCAGGGGGAGTTGACCGTCGGCTTGGTGATGCTGTTGAAGAAGAGTATTGCCTCGGAGAAGAAGGCGACCGGCGATATCTTGCGACTTCAGGAGGACAAGGCGAAGCTCTGCCACGAGATCGACCTGTTGAAGGAGAAGAACGCCGGCTGGAAGAAGCTGCATGAGAATAGTAGTTCCTCGATGAAGATCCTGCAGGCCCTCGCCATGGAATGTATGAGGAGTTGGAGAAGCTCAGATCGAGCACCACGCTGCCGAGGTAATGTAATGCGGCTGTGGGAAATGTATGATGAAGGCTCGCGTCGAGAAATCCTGCGTCATGGACGGAATGAAGAAGATGTCGGAGGAGACGCGCAAGGAGATGGAGGTCGTGGAGGCAATGAAGAAGCATTTACGACTCCGCGGCGAATTAGATCATTTGGGGTGATAATCTTCCTTCTTATTTTGCTGCTGTGTTTCATCTTTTGCTTCGGGTGTTTCGCCACACGTGTCACGTTCTCATGAGGCATGAATAGGACAATGGTTTTTTTGAGGGAATGAATAGAACAATGCTAACAATGAGATGACTAGCAAATTAGATCATTTTTATCGCCATATGGCACTGGGCTGCCGTGTTTTGTGCTCCTCTGTCGCAGTACTACTCCAGTGGAAAACTTGAGTATACCATACGGTTCTTTGCTCCTCCTCGATCAGGTCGTCACAAGATTTATACGAAAGCAAATAAATCACAAGGCCCCGCCTTCCAGCAGTAATGAGCCACCAAATCACAAAGGCCCTCGCCTCGTGAAATCGACCAAGCTAGACTGCCGCCGCCTCTAGCCTTTTAAAAATGTATACTTTTGTACAGCAGTAGTATCGATGGATTGCGCCATTGTGCAAAACTTGAAATTGAAAAGTTGGTACTACCTTCGTCTGAGTTTATTGGTCCCCATTATATTTAGGCCAAATTTTGACCATAGATTAAACTAACAAAATGTCTACGCATGTCACCAAACATTATATTTTTGAAAACTATGTTCAAGTATGAATCCAATGAGATAATTTTTCTTGACATGCATTAACATTTTGTTAGTTAAATCTTTAGTCAAAATTTGACACAAACTACAAAGGGGACCTATAAACCAGACGGAGGTAGTACATATAGAGAGCGCTCACGCCAAATTATGCATATAGTACTATTAAAAAGGCTAGTCACAATAATGGTGTCCAAAGACAACCCACCCCTCAAATAAAACTAAGCACCCCGAATTCTTTGACAAAACTAAGCACCTCAAATTCTTTCACAACTAAACTGCTGGCTATATGATGTTGGCCATATATATTGTACGTATATAATGTGAAGAAACGAGTAGTAGTACTATACCAACTAAAAGATGAAATGTAAGAAATACTAGTATGTACGCATCAAGAGTTAAAGTAACAAGAAGAAACATAACATAGTTCTGGGGGCTCAACACAACACACCCTCAAATTAAACTAAGCACACCTGAAATTAAACTATGCAACTAATCCGTAGACACCGCATTAGAAGTTTAGAACCGCCATGAGCAACGACATCGCCACCTTACTTGGAGTCCTCGTCCACGCCCCTCGACTTCGTCCTTGTCCCTCTTCCTCTTGGCCGATACTTCTTTGCTTGAACCGCCAACTTGGCTGTTGCTCTTCATCCAACCCTTGTAGATATTGAAACAAAGGTAGCCATCCATTGCAGCGTCATCGATGTGGTCTATATCTAGTAGATTCTTCGCCATGCATGACGATGAAACGTGTATGGAGGTTTCTCCAGCCATCAGATTAAGGATGAACCATGGCTCCTGCCAGGTCAAGATTGAAGGTCGACGAGAGGACACCACCGATTCTTTTGGAGGTCGAAGGTGTTGCCTACAACGAGGCCTATCCGACGCAGACTTCTTTGTCGTTACCAAAGTCTACAAAGAACGAATTTGACTAGGTTGCTCTCGAGGAAGTCCTTAAAATCCTGGCACTCAATGTCGGCATGGCATATGTGGTAGACCAAGCATAAGTCATGCACGCAAACCTAGATCACGGCGGGCTTGTTCCTCTCTTCATCCTTTAGATCCTTCTCTCGTCCCACGACTGTGGTGTAGTCAACATCTAACCCAGCGACCCACTCATCATCTGAGTCTTCGAACATGCGTCTGAAGCGAGAAAGGCATCCTTTCACCGTCGCGGAAGTACGGGTGTAGATGACGTCGAACTCATCGCGGGTGATGGTTCTAACCTTGTACTCACCGCCGATAGGGGAGATTTGGGACGCCATGGATTTGGGAGGAGGGTTAGGATTAGTGGAACTGCCGTAATGTGAATGGACGGGACGACTAGGAGCGAACCGCCGTAGTATTAAAGGACGTGCAGGGATGAGTAGGAGCGAACTACCAGCGTGGGAACGGCAGGGTAGTGGCTTTCCATTCTCCCATGATACGGGCTTCCGAGAGCCCTTGGATCTGAAATCAAACGGTTTCATGGCGTGATTCTAGACCTATGGGTGAATATCCTATCCTGGAGGGTTATTCTGCAAATTTTCAGCAACTTAGCATCCGACCGTTTGATCTCAGATCCAAGGGCTGCCAAGAGTCTGTGATCATGGTCGCGCTACTACCACGACTGTCGCTCAGGCTGGTCGCTTCTTGGAGATTTAACACGGTGCTTTAGGCTATCCGATGTTGGCATGTCATACATAGTCATCACTTAGTCACTCATACTACAACAAGGTTGGCTATAAGGTTGGCTATAAGTGTATATTTTTTACTCCTCTCTATCTCTTTCTTAGATTCCTCCGTCTCCATAATATAAGAATGTTTTTGACACTAGTGTAGTGTCAAAAACGCTCTTATATAATGGGACACAGGAGTACTAGTATTTATTGCATTTGCCAAGGAGTGACCTCTTCCAATGAAATGGTGTTGCTAAGTTTGCTTCATTTAATTAGCTATAGACTCAAAATTGTCTTTTCACCTAGGTACACGCGCTTAGCACCATTTCTTCCTTGGGTCACCAAACTAGGCTCTCTCTTCTTGATTAACTTGCCACATCAGACTTTATGCTTATGTGGAAAGCTTAAGAACCTGTAGGAGCAAGTAAGTACAATAGTGCGCTTTACATGGCATTTTTGCATATGTGGAGGAAAGAGAGGCAAGGAAAAAGTGGAGAAGTGGGCTCTCAGACAAGAGCCACCTCTACTACATGGTGGAGCATTGGGAGAGGCACTGTATGGAGGTGGTCAGAATCGGGAGACTCACGCCGGTCAGTGGCCTGCCAGCTTAAAATGATAATGGCAAGTCAAATCACGGGCCCCACCTGTCCAAAGAAGAATCATTGTCAAATCACACAGCCCTATGTTTGCAGCAGCCTACTCCCTCGTCTTCTCGCGTCTCAGTCAACCCGACTAGGCGGAACTGTCCCGCCACCTACCGGGCAGGAAAAGCCCCGCCATCGACTTTTAAATAGTATACAGTATACTAATTTTGTATCCATGGATTGCGCCCGCGCCATGGAGCAAAGCGTCTAGAAAACGGCGGTACACATGTACGGAGTATACAAGACGCTCAGAGCATTCGCCGCACCCCGGATGGCTCGGTCGGACTGGCATGTCGCTCTCCTCGAATGGAACTTGTGTCATATTGCGTTCGCACACACATGTGGGACAGCAATTGAGAACCGACCACAGGCAAACTCCCCGGCCCTGCAAGTCGGGTGACTTAATAGAAGAGGGAGACGAGCGATAGTACTAGAGAAGTGTTGTACTACGTTGGTGCCTGGATGATCCCTGCAAGACACGGAAGATCAGTTCGTCCATGCATGTGACCAGACTCCAGCAGACACGCCTGGATTGGCTATCATCTACATATCGTGCAGGCTGTGTTGTACATGGCTGTAGTTGTGGTGAGAAATCTTAAAAAAGGTTACTTGTCATCTCGCAAAATTAGGTGTCATGTGCTTCGATCACGCGAGGGTTAAACAACGACACCTGAGTTGGAATAGTCATTGGGGCAGATGCACAACAAGGACTACTCGGCTGCCATCTAGGTCAAGCCGGCTATGTTAATTAGGACATCTATCGACGGACCCCTTTTCTACGAAGTTTATCTTTAATTTGAGCTTTGTTCCTCGCCTAGTTTGTCCGTCCGGGATTCATGTTGTCTCCTTTGGGCAGTGAGGTTATGATTTCTTGTCATGTGGCATTTTTTCGTGTTATATGTTATAATCCCGCGCTTCAGATCAAAATGACGACAACTACGCCTCCGGGCCACGTGCATGAAGACTTCTCGACAGTCATTGACGTGGTCAAGCCGGCTCCGGTAGACAAAAGAAAACTAAGTACTACTCCACTATATAGGCAGGAGCCTCCGCGCTTGCTAGTGTTGCTCTCTTCACACTGTCTCGGCCTCTCCAGATCTAAACACGATAGCGGTGGCCACTCTCTCTCTCTGCTCACCGCTGGTCACAGATCCAGCCGGATCCTCTCCGCCAGGGAAGGTGAGAAGGTGCAACGTTCACGCGGTCGTCCTCGGCGACGGCTCTTACCCACTGCTGGGCGGGTCCCGATCAGCATGCCTTGCCGTTCTCTCCCAAGCACCGCTGGCGAGGGAGGGCCTCCGACCCCTTCTTCCTCGCTGCCGTAGTGTGCGCAGATCCGGCCTCCCGACGCCCACCTGATACGTCTCCAACGTATCTATAATTTTTGATTGCTCCATGCTATATTATCTACTGTTATGGGCAATATTGGGCTTTATTATCCACTTCTATATTATTTTTGGGACTAACCTATTAACCGAAGGCCCAGCCCAGATTTGTTGTTTTATGCCTATTTCAGTGTTTCGAAGAAAAGGAATATCAAACGAAGTCGAAACGGAATGAAATCAACTGGAGAAGTTATTTTTGGAAGGAAACCTACCGGATGGGCTTGGAGTGCACGTCAGGGAAGAAGGGAGGTGCTGACGAGGGTGGGGGGCGTGTCCACCCCCCTGGGGCGCGCCCCCTGCCTCGTGCCCCCCCCCCTCGGTCCACCGACGTACCCCCTGCACCCATATATACCTATGTATCGTAAAACTTCCAGAACAGAGATTAGATCGGGAGTTCCACCGCCGCAAAACCTCCAGAGCCACAAAAAAACAATCGGGACCCTGTTCCGGAACCCTGCCGGAGTGGGGAACCTTCACCGGTGGCCATCTTCATCATCCCGGCGCTCTCCATGACGAGGAGGGAGTAGTTCACCCTCAGGGCTAAGGGTATGTACCAGTAGCTATGTGTTTGATCTCTCTCTCTCTCTCTCTCTCTCTCTCTCTCTCTCTCTCTCTCTCTCGTGTTCTTGATTTGGCACGATCGTGATGTATCGCGAGCTTTGCTAATATAGTTGGATCTTATGTTTCTTCTCCCCCTCTTCTCTCTTGTAATGGATTGAGTTTTACCTTTGAAGTAATCTTATCGGATTGAGTCTTTAATGATTTGAGAACATTTGATGTATGTCTTGCCGTGCGTATCTGTGGTGACAATGGGATATCACGTGATTCACTTGATGTATGTTTTGGTGATCAACTTGGGTTCCGCCCATGAACCTATGCATAGGGGTTGGCACACGCTTTCGTCGTGATTCTCCCAGAGAAACTTTGGGGCACTCTTTGAGGTTCTATGTGTTGGTTGAATAGATGAATCTGAGATTGTGTGATGCATATCGTATAATCATACCCACGGATACTTGAGGTGACATTGGAGTATCTAGGTGACATTAGGGTTTTGGTTGATTTGTATCTTAAGGTGTTATTCTAGTACGAACTCTAGGGCTGTTTGTGACACTTATAGGAATAGCCCAACGGATTGATTGGAAAGAATAACTTTGAGGTGGCTTCGTTCCCTACCATAATCTCTTCGTTTGTTCTCTGCTATTAGTGACTTTGGAGTGACTCTTTGTTGCATGTTGAGGGATAGTTATATGATCCAATTATGTTATTATTGTTGAGAGAACTTGCACTAGTGAAAGTATGAACCCTAGGCCTTGTTTCCTATCATTGCAATATCGTTTATGCTCACTTTTATCATTAGTTACCTTGCTGTTTTTATATTTTCAGATTACAAAAACCTATATCTACCATCCATATTGCACTTGTATCACCATCTCTTCGCCGAACTAGTGCACCTATACAATGTAATGGGTGTGTTGGGGACACAAGAGACTCTTTGTTATTTGGTTGCAGGGTTGCTTGAGAGAGACCATCTTCATCCTACGCCTCCTACGGATTGATAAACCTTAGGTCATCCACTTGAGGGATATTTGCTACTGTCCTACAAACCCGTGCACTTGCAGGCCCAACAACGTCTATAAGAAGAAGGTCGTGTAGTAGACATCAAGCTCTTTTCTTGCGCCGTTGCCGGGGAGGCTAGGTAAGTGAAGGTATATCTTTAGATCTTGCAATCGAATCTTTTAGTTTCTTTTTTTATCACTAGTTTAGTTTATAACAGAAAACTACCAAAAAATATGGAATTGAGTTTGTCTCATACGCTTCATCTTTTTAATACCTTTCGTGAGTATGAGAAAGGAAAATTGTGCCAAAGTGTTAGAAGAAGAATGCATTAAAATGTTTGGCACTAAATATTTGAATGATGAGCATGATTGCAATGTTGTTAGTATGAATTCCTTGAATATCCATGGTGCTAATGATATGCAAAGCCACAAGCTTGGGGAAGCTATGTTTGATGAAGATGATATTTTTCCCCCAAGCTTTGATGAGCAAATTTACTATGATGAAAGCATGCCTCCTATCTATGATGATTATTGTGATGACACGTATGCATTAAAGAATAATGATAACCATGAAACTTGTCATCTCGATCTTAACTTTCAATCATATGATAGTTATTTTGTTGAGTTTGCTCCCACTACTATTCAAGAGAAGAATTTTGCTTATGTGGAGAGTCACTTGTCATCTGGGATTTGTCACTCCGTATTACGGAGAGGTATCACTAGGCCCACTCGGTAGTGCATCATCATAATGAGCTCAAAGTGACCAAGTGTCTGGTCAAGGATCATGCATTACGGTACGAGTAAAGTGACTTGCCGGTAACGAGATTGAACGAGGTATTGGGATACCGACGATCGAATCTCGGCAAGTAACATACCGTCTCGACAAAGGGAATAGTATACGGGTTGCTGGAATCCTCGACATCGTGGTTCATCCGATGAGATCATCGAGGAGTATGTGGGAGCCAACATGGGTATCCAGATCCCGCTGTTGGTTATTGACCGGAGAGCCGTCTCGGTCATGTCTGCATGTCTCCCGAACCCGTAGGGTCTACACACTTAAGGTTCGGTGACGCTAGGGTTGTATTAATATGAGTATGCAGCAAACCAAAAGTTGTTCGGAGTCCCGTATGAGATCCCGGACGTCACGAGGAGTTCCTGAATGGTCCGGAGGTAAAGAATTATATATAGGAAGTGCTATTTCGGCCATCGGGAAAGTTTCGGTCACCCAGATTGTACCGACCACCGGAAGGGTCCCGGGGTCCACCGGGTGGGGCCACCTATCTGGAGGGCCCGTGGGCTGAAGTGGGGAGGAACCAGCCTGGTGGCTGGTGCGCCCCCCACTTGGCCCCCCCTGCGCCTAGTGTTGGAAACCCTAGGGTGGGGGGCGCACCACTTGCCTTGGGGGGCACTCCACCCCCTGGCCGCCGCCCCCTTGGGAGATTCCCATCTCCAGGGCCGGCTCCCCCCCTGGGGGCCTACATAAAGGAGGGGGTCGGAGGGCAGCCGCACCCTGAGTCTTGGCGCCTCCCTCCCCCTGCTACACCTCTTCCTCCTCCCGCAGTTGCATGGCGAAGCCCTGCCGGAGTCCTGCTGCATCCACCACCACGCCGTCGTGCTGCTGGATCTTCATCAACCTCTCCTTCCCCCTTGCTGGATCAAGAAGGAGGAGACGTCACGCTGACCATACGTGTGTTGAATGCGGAGGTGCCGTCCGTTCGGCGCTAGGATCTCCGGTGATTTGGATCACGACGAGACGACTCCCTCAACCCCGTTCTCTTGAACGCTTCCGCACGCGATCTACAAGGGTATGTAGATGCATCTCTCTCTCTATCGTTGCTAGATGAACTCATAGATGGATCTTGGTGAACGTAGGAAAATTTTATTTTATGCAACGTTCCCTATCATTTTTGTGTTATAATTAGTGTTATGTGATGCGATGAAGTTGGAGCATGATTTATTTATTGATTTTCTTCCTTATGAGTGCCGGTCGGGGACGAGCGATGGTCTTTTCCTACCAATCTATCCCCCTAGGAGCATGCGCATAATACTTTGCTTTGATAACTTCTAGATTTTTGCAATAAGTATATGAGTTCTTTATGACTAATGTTGAGTCCATGGATTATACGCACTTTTCCTTCCTTCCACCATTGCTAGCCTCTCTAATATCGCGCACTTTTCACCGGTATCATACACCCACCATATATCTTCCTCAAAACAACCACCATACCTACCTATCATGGCATTTCCATAGCCATTCCGAGATATATTGCCATGCAACTTTCCACCGTTCCGTTCTTATGACACGCTTCATCATTGTCATATTGCTTTGCATGATCATGTAGTTGACATCGTATTTGTGGCAAAGCAACCGTTCATAATTCTTTCATACATGTCGCTCATGAGTCATTGCACATCCCGGTACACCGCCGGAGGCATTCATATAGAGTCATATTTTGTTCTAAGTATCGAGTTGTAATTGTTGAGTTGTAAGAAAAATAAAAGTGTGATGATCATCATTATTAGAGCATTGTCCCAAGTGAGGAAAGGATGATGGAGACCATGATTCCCCACAAGTGGGGATGAGACTCGGACAAAAAAAAAAAAAATAAAATGAAAAAAAGAGGCCATAAAAAAGAGAAAAGGCCCAAATAAAAAATGAGAGAAAAGAGAGAAGGGACAATGCTACTATCCTTTTACCATACTTGTGCTTCAAAGTAGCACCAAGATCTTCATGATAGAGAGTCTCTCATTTTGTCACTTTCATATACTAGTGGGAATTTTTCATTATAGAACTTGGCTTGTATATTCCAATGATGGGCTTCCTCAAAATGCCCTAGGTCTTCGTTAGCAAGCGAGTTGGATGCACACCCACTTAGTTTCTTTTGTTGAGCTTTCATATACTTATAGCTCTGGTGCATCCGTTGCATGGCAATCCCTACTCACTCACATTGATATCTATTGATGGGCATCTCCATAGCCCGTTGACACGCCTAGTTGATGTGAGACTATCTTCTCCTTTTGTCTTCTCCACAACCACCATTCTATTCCACCTATAAGTGCTATGTCCATGACTCACGCTCATGTATTGCGTGAAGATTGAAAAAGTTTGAGAACATCAAAAGTATGAAACAATTGCTTGGCTTGTCATCGGGGTCGTGCCTGATTTAAATACTTTATGTGGTGAAGATAGAGCATAGCCAGACTATATGATTTTGTAGGGATAGCTTGCTTTGGCCATGTTATTTTGAGAAGACATGATTGCTTTGCTAGTATGCTTGAAGTATTATTATTTTTATGTCAATATGAACTTTTGTCTTGAATATTTTGAATCTGAATATTCATATCACAAGTAAGAAGAATTACATTGAAATTACGCCAACTAGCATTCCACATCAAAAAATATCTTTTTTATCATTTACCTACTCGAGGACGAGCAGGAATTAAGCTTGGGGATGCTTGATACGTCTCCAACGTATCTATAATTTTTTTATTGCTCCATGCTATATTATCTACTGTTTTGGGCAATATTGGGCTTTATTATCCACTTTTATATTATTTTTGGGACTAACCTATTAACCGGAGGCCCAGCCCAGATTTGCTGTTTTATGCCTATTTCAGTGTTTCGAAGAAAAGGAATATCAAACGAAGTCGAAACGGAACGAAATAAACTGGAGAAGTTATTTTTGGAAGGAAACCTACCGGATGGGCTTGGAGTGCACGTCAGGGAAGAAGGGAGGTGCCCACGAGGGTGGGGGACGCGCCCACCCCCCTGGGGCGCGCCCCCTGCCTCGTGCCCCCCCCCTTCGGTCCACCGACGGACCCCCTGCACCCATATATACCTACGTATCATAAAACTTCCAAAACAGAGATTAGATCGGGAGTTCCACCGCTGCAAAACCTCCCGAGCAACGAAAAACCAATCGGGACCCTGTTCCGGCACCCTGCCGGAGGGGGGAACCCTCACCGGTGGCCATCTTCATCATCCCGGCGCTCTCCATGACGAGGAAGGAGTAGTTCACCCTCAGGGCTAAGGGTATGTACCAGTAGCTATGTGTTTGATCTCTATCTCTCTCTCTCATGTTCTTGATTTGGCACGATCTTCATGTATCGCGAGCTTTGCTATTATAGTTGGATCTTATGTTTCTTCTCCCCCTCTTCTCTCTTGTAATGGATTGAGTTTTCCCTTTGAAGTAATCTTATCGGATTGAGTCTTTAATGATTTGAGAACACTTGATTTATGTCTTGACGTGCGTGATTCTGTGGTGACAATGGGATATCACGTGATTCACTTGATGTATGTTTTGGTGATCAACTTATGGTTCCACCCATGAACCTATGCATAGGGGTTGGCACACGTTTTCGTCGTGATTCTCCGGTAGAAACTTTGGGGCACTCTTTGAGGTTCTATGTGTTGGTTGAATAGATGAATCTGAGATTGTGTGATGCATATCGCATAACCATACCCACGGATACTTGAGGTGACATTGGAGTGTCTAGGTGACATTAGGGTTTTGGTTTATTTGTGTCTTAAGGTGTTATTCTAGTACGAACTCTAGGGCTGTTTGTGACACTTATAGGAATAGCCCAATGGATTGATTGGAAAGAATAACTTTGAGGTGGTTTCGCATCCTACCATAATCTCTTCGCTTGTTCTCCGCTATTAGTGACTTTGGAGTGACTCTTTGTTGCATGTTGAGGGATAGTTATATGATCCAATTATGTTATTATTGTTGAGAGAACTTGCACTAGTGAAAGTATGAACCCTAGGCCTTGTTTCCTATCATTGCAATATCGTTTACGCTCACTTTTATCATTAGTTACCTTGCTGTTTTTATATTTTCAGATTACAAAAACCTATATCTACCATCCATATTGCACTTGTATCACCATCTCTTCACCGAACTAGTGCACCTATACAATTTACCATTGTATTGGGTGTGTTGGGGACACAAGAGACTCTTTGTTATTTGGTTGCAGGTTGCTTGAGAGAGACCATCTTCATCCTACGCCTCCTACGGATTGATAAACCTTCGGTCATCCACTTGAGGGAAATTTGCTACTGTCCTACAAACCTGTGCACTTGCAGGCCCAACAACGTCTACAAGAAGAAGGTTGTGTAGTAGACATCACCACCTAGCGACATCCCGGCGACCATCAGGTATAACTTCCTTCGAAACCGGCCTTGCTCTACTTCCCGAGCTCCTGATGTCGCTGCATTTGTAACTTTTACTATTTCTCAGGCCCCCTCGTAGATAGGATCGATCGACTGTTCGAAAACCACCTAATTTTTTTACGTTTAAGAGGTAAAACTAGTTCATGCACTCGAATCTATTACTCCTTGGTTCAAACAAGGAAGAAAGGTGTGGGGTGGGGAGGATTTGTTACCTGAACCTAGGACTTGGTCGAAGAGGAAATAATGGGGGCGAAAAGTAGCGTAGACCTGCTATCCAACTGGTCTCTAGGTCTAATAGGGAAATAAAGGGAAACGTAGTACAAACTCAATATAAACCCGATCTATTGGTTGAAAAAGGAAAGAAAGTGGGGACTGGGGGACAAGTCAACAGAGTAAGTCCAGCACTAGATTTGCTAGCCTCACACAGTATAAGGTGGCTATACCGAACAAAAATGGGACCAACCCGGATATCCTGTTCGATGTTTGTTACCCCGAGCCACTCTTATGTAATGGCACCGGTAAAATGTAGCACTCAGACCGTTAAAAGTAAGGACACGTTAAACCAATGTTGTTTTCAATGTAACGCCTCCAGTAATATGAATCAATGGCACTTCTTTACATGTCCTGCTAAAATTTCCCATTAAGATAAGATGGTTCTTTTCGTTAGAAATGCAACTGTCCTGGTCCGCCTACTCTCCCGTGACCAAAGTAATGTCGTATTTAACAGTTGTCATAGTTAATCCTAATGCCCACACTAATATGTAGTAATGCCACTGCTTTAGAAATTGCTACTGTCCTTGTAGGATTGCCATTCAGATAAGGAACATGCTTCTTTTCATTTGATGCATGTTTCATCACTTGTTAGTCACCCTCCTTTCCACCTTTTTTGTGCAAACATAGATATACATTTCACGCTCGATCTTAGTTGAACTGCACAAATGATATCCAAATTATAGTTGAGCATTCCAGGAGCTTCACAACCAACCTTGATGTTGTTCAATTTTATTGCAACTAATGAAGAAGAAGCTCTGTGGGTTTCGTTTCGATGGAAATGGGCTGGCTGGAGCCCTTTTCTTAAAATTTTTTGAAGAAGAAGCTGCTAGCTCACGGAAATTGCTTCATTTTAGGTGAACTGCACCAAAAGGTCCCATGAATTGAATCATCCATGTTGGTGACCGAAAGAGTCAGCTTCAACATCCCGCCTAAGCACCCCTGCCTCCATCCTTGTGACGCCTTGCGGTACACCTCGTTTGCCACACGTCGACCCTAGTGTCACTGATAAAATGAAGTAATAATACAATTAAAATAGAGCGAGTGTCATCTCTATCATTTCATTTCCAATGTAGATAAAGAAAGTGCTTCTCTTTGTTAAAGTATGTTTCATCAACTAGTCCCATTGTAAATGTTTAAGCGTTTATGAAAACTGGGTGCTTAATTTTAGTTGATATGTACAAAAATAGAAATTTGAATGTCTCAAGGCGCCTCCTTGTACTCTTGCTGTACATCGATGTTCATCAACTGGCGTAAGGTGTATCTGGGAGACTTGGGACGATGTCCAAGATGAGGCGTCAGGGCCCATCTCGCCTTTGCAAAGATGGCATACTATGATACTATCGCAATATTTTCTTCTATTTATTTTGTGTGTTTCATCAACTAGTGCCACTATAATGTAATCACGCTTTTTCATTATCTCGTGCAAACAGGTTATTCATCTGCATTTTGGTGGAACTGCACAAATGTACGTATGGAACCGGCATATATGCAGAGTAGATGTGACAAGTAAAAATTACCGACACCAACCATGCTGCATGCACGCATTGGCATCCACCACCACCAGTGGGATGTGTGGCGCTCTCTGTGGACAGATCTTTCTCGGCAGCAAATCCTCTAACCAAATACTAGTAGCTTATATTGGCAGTTTTCTAGGGAGTACTCTTTCCTAAAGAAGCACTAATCTATTTTTCTTTATTTGTACAACGTGTCACAACTTTGACCCAAAGGTCCAGAGCTATTTTAGGGTGATTGGCGTAGTACTTGAGACTGATTGTAAGCATGATTTTCATTAGTTGTCACACTGATTGTAAGAATGAGTAGGTGGAAGATTAGGTTAGTGCGAAGCTTACCTTAAACCCTACCGCCGCCGTTGAAACAAGGCGAGCGTCGAGGGAACCGTGGAGAACGGCGGGGAAGCGATGTCGCGCCATTCCGCCTCCTCTTGCGGTGGGAGAACGAATACTCCTGTGGCTCCGGCTGGCTCTGCACCCTCAGGAACGACACACCATACTCGATCGATTCGTTATCCTCTGGGTGCTCGACCTTCGACCTGTATGCCCACCACCTCTGCCTGACTGTCGCCTCGGGCGAATCTTTCTGCTCCATCGCCCATAGGAGATACTCGATGAACTCGGAGGACTGCGCGTGACTGCCGCCGAGGAGTACATGTACATCGCCGCCCTCATCGCCGCCGTCTCGCTCTTTCGCATACATTGCCACATGTCCCGCACCGTCCTCGAAATCTCCCACTCATTTGTCAAACCAACTGAGGATCTCCTTCAACCTGGCTAACTTTGCCTGGTCGCCGCCGGCGATCTGCTTGATTCGCTGCTGCATCCTCTCCATAGATGTCCTTCTGAGTGGTCCGGTGCTAGCTTTGGAAGATGGGAGGAGAGACGGTGGTCTTGCAATAAAGAAAAGGGAGAGGAGAGGAGGTGGTTTTGGAATGGAAATGATGGAGAGGAGAGGAGGTGGTTTTGCAATGGTGAGAAGATCAGAAGAGGGAGAGGCGAGACGGTGGTTTTGGAATGGAGATGATGGAGAGGAGAGGAGGTGGTTTTGGAATGGAGATGATGGAGAGGAGAGGATGTGGTTTTGCAATGGAGAAGATCAGAAGAGGGAGAGGCGAGACAGTGGTTTTGGAATGAAGATGATGGAGAGGAGAGGAGGTGGTTTTGCAATGGAGAAGAGGGAGAGGAGCGTGCGGCAGCGATTTAGGATTAGGCGAGAGGGCCGGCGCGCTGTGACTAGATCAAACTCAAAATCAATTTACCCTTCAATTAAGAAAGTGACCCCACATTAACTAGTCTCCCTTCATAATTGACCATGATTTTTGCACATAAAATATATGTTATACGTTGCAAAAATAATATAATTTGAAAGTACATTCAGATACAAACCAAACGATACAATTTTTGGTGACATGCATTCACATTTTGCTTGTCAAATACAGTACGTGGTCAAACTTTGATCCAAAATACGCAAAACAACAAAAAAATACTTCCAAGACCAGCGCCGCTCTTCCGCTCTTCTCCTCTTAAACCACCGCCGCTCCTCTCCTGTTCCAATCTAAATCCAACACCGCTCCTCTCCTCTTCCATTTCAAAACCACCGCCCCTCCTCTCCTGCTCCAGTCCAAAACCAGCGTCGCTCCTCTCCCGTTCTAATCCAAAACCAGCGCTGCTCCTCTCCTCATCCATTCAAAAACCACCGCCGGCGAGTGAAGGTGCTGTGGAGAAGTAGATCGATGTAGGAGTACATCCGATACGTGAGGATCACAGACGGCGACCCTGTGAAGCTAGCTAGGATGTTGGAGATACAGTCTAGGTTTGACAACAAGGACCAACTAGCGGCGACGGCGACATTCATGGCCAAATATCTGCAACAGAGTGAAAAGGCGGCGATACTCCTGGAGGGAGTCGCGCCGGAGTACATAGAACTGCTCCTCTGGGCCATGGAGCAAACAGATTCACCGAATCCGATCATGAGGGAGCGGTGGTGGGAGTATCGATCCCAGATGGAGCATCTACCAGAGATTGAAGGATCGAGCATCTACAGGGTGTCATTTGTGAGGATGTCCTGCCAGAGCGAGCCGGTGGAGTCTTCGTCGACCGAACCCAACTGCAAGAGGAGAAAAGCAGTTGGCCTGACGACGCTTCCCCGCCATCGTCTCCCTCGCCATTCACATCGTCTCACGGGGCGGCTGTCTGCCGCCGAGGAATAGGAGGGGGCTGCCCCCCAGCCCAATAGTCGGGCAGGTTGTGAATTGTCAGGAGGAGCTTAGGGTTGTCAGTATTTGCAGGTTGTGAATTGTGTTTTGTGTTGTGTATTTTGAGAGTACTTTCAGATATGAATGTCTTTTGAATTTCAGATTTGCAAGATTGAGCATATGAAGAATTTTATGAATTCTAGAGATCTATTTGTAGAACTTAAAAATGTAGTTTCATAGGAGTATAAAAGTGCAGACGAGAAGAAACTGCAAGTTTCGGTTTTAGATAAGAAACTGCAAGTTCAGTTTCAGATAAGAAACTGCAACTTTCAGAGGCAGAGCATTTATATTAACACGACCTTTTCAAACAGGGTTAACATCATATTGGAAGTTTTATTCATGGTCGAAAATGGAACAACCAACCAGTTAACATCATGCTGATCAACATTCATGCATAGCACATCTTCATATGATGCACAGTCAAAATGCCCACACAATGTCGAGTGTGCGAAACACAGAGAAAACGAGGGACGAAGTTTTGGCAAGTGTTGGACGTGGTTTTGGGCTGCCCTGTCTAGGCTTTCATTTTTATCATGCGCAGCCCTCGACCTCGGATGGGAGCGCCTGTTTGTATTTTCTTAGGGCCGTCATGTATCGACCGGCCTATGGACCTCCCATCCGAGGTTTTATTTTTGGCAGCCCAATTTATGTATTTTTTTGAAGAAAACGCAGAGGTCTGTTCTATTTTTCTATATAAGAATAGGAACACCAGGTACAACTTATGTTTCCCTTCTAACTATATTATATATATTTAAATTATTTTATACGTTATTATATATTATTTTTATTGTCATCATATATTTAACAGATACTTACATATGGAAGAAAACAATATCCCACATCTTATTAACTTACAAAAATAATTTCTTAACAAATAAAATCCTGGATTGTTTTGGCACGAAAATCCTAGTGATTGTGTACAAAAGCTTGGTAAGATTTAAGGACGAATGTAATAATATCACTTATTATTTAAATATATTTATAACAAAATCCTCAGCCCTTTTTATTTTTGATAACATTGCTGGCCCAACCCAACATTATAATTAGAATCAGCCAAAAAAATTGTGTATTTCGAGAAAGTGCAAATGGCCTGTAATTTTTTAGGAAATAAAATAAATGGGCCGCATGGACGCTACATTAATTGTTCACCCAGCCCAGCTAATGGTTGTAATTCAAAAAAAAGATCAAATTGACTGCAAATTCTACCGCGCAAAAAAATATTGTAAATTCTGAAAAAATGGGTTGAATACGTGGCACATTTTTGGAGGCTGAAATGTGGGCCAATAGGTCGAAGCCAACGCAAGTCATTGTCAATATAGTCAACAAATGATTCTGACATGTTAGCCGTTGGATTTACATCCAACGACCGGTATCCATCTTCAATCTCTCATCTTCTTCTCCAGCGCCGTCGGGACCACCTCCCGCCTCCTGCTGCTAGCAGCTCTGCTTAGCACGCTTCGCTATGAAGCACTACTCCACCGTTGGCCAGGCCATCCCTCCACCCCTCCACACCTCATGTTCTTCTCCACCGACTGCCGAACCACACCGCACTAGAACCAGTTAACCCTCGTACACCTCTCCGTCTGCGACTCTACTCCCGCGTCTTCCCATCTCCAGCTCGTTGCTGTCCGTGCCTCGCCGTCGTCCACCACCTTGGATGCGCTCGGTGCGGTGTGGTCAATGTGGTCAACCAACGACACCATCAGAAGTAGACTGTGCGTGGAGAGGCTGACAGCTGGGTCCACGGCTGCACACAAGGAAATGCCTCCTTATTACGCACAAAATAATGATTCCTCCACCTGACATCTGGGACCCACTGGAAGGGCCTCTGTATTTCGCGAAAAATACGTGCCCCCCGCTGACTTTTCGGACCCACTAGCTATCTTCGCACGCAAGGAAGTGCCTCCTTATTACGCACAAAAAAATGAATACCCCCCTGCCTGCTGGAACCCAGCATACTGGGAGGCTGACTTGTGGGCCTACCAAGTTGACAGGGACGGAGGGCTTTGTCAACTTAGTCAATATGAACGATTCTAGCTCCTGTTACCGTACGGTGTTCATCCAACGGTTGTAGTGCTTCTTCAACCTCTGGTCTTCTTGCTCTAGCCGCCCAAACCATCGCCGGTCGTGCCGCGTGCTCCTGCCTCCCGTGGCCGGCTGTGATGCCGCGGAGGCCTCACCGCCCACTACTACTCCCACCGTTGGCCAGGCCATCCCTCTACTCACCCACACCCCCTGTTATTCTGCAGCGACAACAGCCTCACACCGCAGCCGAACAAGTGAACCCTCGTACTCCTCTTTGCGTGGGCATCCACTGCTGCGTCTTCCCCGGCTCCGAGTCGTCCCCTTCCTAGGCCTCGCCGTCGTACACTGCCGTGGTGCTCTCGGCGCGGCGTGGTCAACGTGGTCAAGGAACGACTTGCATCGGACGTGGACTGTACGTGGAGAGGCTGATAGCTGGGTCCACGGCCGCAGCAAGGAAGTGCCTCCTTATTATGCAGAAAATAATGATTCCCCCACTTGACAGCGGGGACCCACCGGACGGGCCACCGTATTTCGCGAAAAAAAGTTTCCCCCTGACTGCTGGGACCCACCAGCTACATCCTCGCACGCAAGGAAGTGCGTCTGAAAAAAAAACGATTCGCCCCCCTAACTGCTGGGACCCACCAGCTACATCTTCGCATGCAAGGAAGTGCGTCCGAGCAAAAAAAATGATTCGCCCCCCTGACTGCTGGGACCCACCAGCTACATCTTCGCACGCAGAGGAAGTGCGTCTGAGCAAAAAAAACGATTCGCCCCTCTGCTGGGACCCACCAGCTACATTTTCGCACGCGAGGAACTGCCTGACAGTGGGGACCCACCTGGTCGAAGCGTACGTGGCGTTGTCATTCTCGCGAACGTGTACGTACATATATACTGGTCGATGTAGAGGCGCGCACGTGTCGTAGTAGAGGCGCGTACGTGTCGTAGTAGAGGCGCGCACATAGCATGTACACGTACATACAGCGGCCAGGGTGCAAGAAAGAAAATACGGCCATGTACGTACATACGGGCGGGGTCTCGAACGCCTACTCGAGCATACGTACATGGCTGGGTCGAAACGGAGAAACAGAGTCGTCGCCGTGTTCGTGGGGAGGCAACGAAATGCGTCGTGTTCATGGGGAGGCAACAGAATGCGTCGTGTTCATCGGGAGGCAACGGAACGCATGGGAGCCAACCGGCTTGGACGGAACAGGCGATGGAAACGAGGCCTGGCGTACCGCAGAACTGAGGAAACGGCCTTGTGTTCGACCGGCCATGTTCGGAATGGGGTCCTGTTGATCGGGAGGGGTGTGGCGTACCGCAAAACGAAGGAAACAGACCTCCTACGGTCGAAACGGGGGTCCTGTTGATCGGGAGGGGTGTGGCGTACCGCCAAAAGCGGGCCAACGGACCTCCTACGGTCGAAACGGGGTCCTGTTCATCGGGAGGGGTGTGGCGTACCGCAAAACGGGACTCCACGGGATATTGTTCATCTCCACCGTCGACCTCCTCCAGCCTCCACTGGCTCCTGTTCATCCTGCCTCCATCGCGTGCTACTCCACCGGCTACTGTTCAACCACCCCTCCACCGTCTACTGTTCATCCAGCCCTCCACACCACGGGGTCCTGTTCAACCACCCCTCCACGGCCACCCCTCCACCGCTCATCGCTCATCCAGCCCTCCACACCATGGGGTCCTGTTCATCCAGAGGCAATGCTACCGCCTCCTTTGTTCATCCAATCCCCCCATAATGCTCATCGTTCATCCAATCGATCGGCTTGATTAGCGGCGATGCGTGAAGGAATCGCTCCATCGGGTTCAGTTAACAGCCATCGATTGATAGCTCGGGTTCAGTAACGCGTGGCCTGCAGTGCAAACGCTCGGGTTCAGTTAGAGCCCAACGCCTCGCTCGGGTTCAGTTAGAGCCAACACCTCGCACACACGCAGCGTCGTGTCTGAGAAAGCAGCGCATCGCTCGGCCCCAGACCTCCCACCGTACCCGCGAACTCCCCAGAATTTTCCTCCCCCTCGCTTCTACCATGGTTTTTTCCGTCATGGACGGCCCAAAGAATGTCATGCAGCTGCGTCTCCGGCCCCCAAGGACGAAAAGCCCATTTTCTGTCATGATTTTTTGTCATAGAAGTAGCAGCCCACCACATCTATGATGATACCGGGTTTTGTCACAATTATCGTCATAGAAATGTCATATGTATGACAGAAAAAAAATTCGTTCGGCCCAAAATGTCACGGATGTGTCTTTTTTTGTAGTGTAAGGCCTTGCCTCGTTCATCCTTATCTCCCACAACCTCGTGCTCCTCCCTATGTCTCTATCTCTACTACTCTTCTTTGTTTTTTATAACAAATTGAATAGTGTTGCGTCGTTCGCTGCACGCCCGGCTAAACACGCCTCCTCGCCTCCATCATCACCAACTGAGTCTTTTATAGTAGTAGGAGTAGAGAAAAAACTGAGTTGGTGATGATGGTGTGTCGTGCAATGCACGGGCATCTTGCTATTTTATGCATATAAGTCCAAACACCACGTAGACACGGTCTTTGATCATGGTTCGTAGTCGTTCCACGCTCGGGCATTGAAGTTTGTAACTATTTTAGGTTAGAATATACTACTCCTCCGGTGCTAGTAGTAGAGCAGAGTCCTACTCTACTACTCTACTCAAGCAAGTTAGGGCATAGTACTTTGTAGTAGGTACTGTAGGGAGTACCGATCTTGTGATCACTCAACAAGCAAGTTGTCAGCATCGATATGACCCTCTGCTGCTGGTATGTGTCTCGTAAGTCAAGCGTCATGCTGTAGTCATCATCACCTGTCCACTTCCTGCAGCACATATTCGCTTCTCCATCTTTGTCCGCACATAATCTCGTCCAAGCTTCCATCCCCGCTAAGACGCCTCCCCCCTCGTCCCAAAACCCAAGCACCAACAATGGCAGAACCGAGCAGCGTCCGTCGAAAGAGTGGCTGGAATTCGCTCCCCACAGAGGTAATCAAGCTCATTGTTTCGCGAGTGGACAATCTCAGTACCATGCCGCTCGCCGCGTGATCGTCGGGGCTGTACCCTTTACTCAAAGCCCTCAGGCCGGAGCTTTTTAAGCCAGCTCCTTGCTTGCTGATGCCGCCTGATCTTCAGAAATGGCATGTCACGCAGCATAACGATTGTAGGGTGGTGAGCATCAACCCACTTCACTGCGATCCGATCCCCGTCAGCCTCAGCTACATTAACGGTATGTACTGGGTCGGCATGAACACGCCTTGGATGGTGCTCGTCAACGGTCGCGGCAGCTGGATGCTCGTGGAGGTCTACACCAGGCGATTGATCCCCTTCCTTCGATTAACACCGCCTTTGCTTTGGCACCGCTGCCCGTAGTACTCGAGAATCTTACAGTAGCCAACATGATACCAATTTTGATTTGCTCAAGGTTGTAATATGCCAAGTGCCCACAAGATCTGTGAATTATAAAGATTTCAGGCTAATTGCGTTCTTCAACCGCGGTCTCGCCTATCTGACGGGTCACTGTGGTAAGTGGATAAGCCTGCACGTCCATCACAGGATCATACATCCTCCATGGTTCTCTGATGCCATTGAACACAAGGGCTTCATTTACGCTGTTGACTCCTTCTATGGCTGGATGTATTGCTGGCCTACTCTAGTCATCGCTACAAACGGCTATTACAACAGTATGTTATTTTCCTATGATATCATGATGGCTTGCTTATATTACTGTCAACATTTACTGAAAAAATATTCATGCTCATAACATGCTGTTCTTAAGATTGACTAAATCAAGAGCCCTTTTTGATTTGGCTCCAACTTTCTATGATGTTGTAGGCCGCCTGGTGTCCCTACCCTTCCTAATCCCAGAACCTTTCAAAGAAAAGCGGCATGGCAGTTGCAGGTGGTTCCTGGTTCGATCAGACGACGACGAAAGATTGATGATCGTTCGCACGCGTACCGCACGTGTTGTTTTGCGGAATACAATCACGATCCTTTGCAAGGTCTTTGAGCAGGATCCCAGCTTCTCTGGGCCTTCAGGAATTTTTGACCGGAGGCTGGTAAGTAACCTTGGTACACGCTCTCTGTTTGTCGGACTGAATTATCGATTAACGAGGAGATAATCGGCGACAAGGATCATGATGGCAGCGGTTTCGTTCATCGTGCAAAAGCTGTGGGTACACAGCTGTACCATGCGTCTCTGCATGCACCATACCCTGATATGTGCCGCCACGCTCTGCAGCCCAAAGTAGGAGAGAGGGTCGCAAGTACCGGACTTCGACCTCTTGGTGGAGTTTCCCCGTCGAGCACCCATCTGGTTCAAGCCGTCGACCAATCTCCACAGCTTAATAAATAGTAATGTCTAACTGAGCCAGTTAGTTAGATGCATACACTTGGTGTAGTAGGATCTTTATTTAGATTGATGCATACACTTGTTCTTTTTTGGTAGCCCTTTTGTAATGATGGCTGATGTTTGGTTTGGAAGAGAGAGCTGCGTCTTCACTCTTACGGCCTGCTTCTTTATACATTGCACCCCAGCCCTGGTTGTTGCTGCTGCTGTTTTCAATGTACAATCAGTAGTATATTCCGTCTGTTGGTTGAATAAACGTGTTGTTAGAATGACAAACACAATGTTTTGGAAGTCGTTGCACGGTTCGATCCTTTAGTGCCCCGTACCGTACGTAGCTCATAATATTTTTTGTACGGAACACATTTTCCACTTGTTGATGACATGCAGCCCACTGATGAAGGCCCAATAGAGAAGCCCATAATTTACTGGAAGGGAGGCTCTCACATGAATCCGGCCCAGGTACATGCTCATGGTCCCCTAAACATAAATAAGTAAATAAATAAATAAAGCAAAATGATCACGCACCAGTTCTTTGGGAAAATAGGTAGCCCGGTATTTCTTTTTGAAGAATACCCAAGCTAGGCCTATTTGTTTTCTCCGAATTACTGGGCTGCAAATCTTTCAAGAAGAGGAGGGATGCATTCCGTCCTGGCCAAAGAGTATGGTCAATGTCTGTTAAAAGTAATATCAAAAGGGGTTGAAAATTCCAAAAAAAATATAGCAAATGGGATATTAGTTTTTTTGTTTTTGTTCTTCACTGATATCTTATATGTTTTTCATTGGATTTAACATGACATAGTACTAATTTATTTTTAGTTTTTTAGTATGGCTATTAATTTTTGGATTAAGAATATTTCGTTCCCCAGCAAAAATTTGCGAATTTTCAAAATTTCCCACATATTTAGTTAATTTTTGACCACAGCATCCACCGAAAATGGCCAGCAATTCTAAAAATGGAAAATGGGCTGCAAGAAATTCCATATGAATTAGAAAATGAGTAAAAAATATAAAAATAATAGCAAATGGGCTGTACATGCCATAGATTTCGAGGCTAACTTGTTTACGCAAGGCTTTGTCAGTGAACACACGATTCTAGCAGCAGTGACTGTTGGATGTCCATCCAACGACAGATGTGCTTCTTCAATCTCTGATCTTCCTGCTCCGGCCGCCTAAACTAGCGCCGGCGGGACTGCCTGCTCCCTCCTCTTGTGGCCCGCTGTGATGCCGCAGAGGCTTCCCCGGCCCACCCTACTCCCTCATTGGCCTGGCCGCACGCAATCAACCGCCTCCTTATTACGCCGAAAAATGATTCCTCCCGCGACATCCTGGGCGCCTTTGGTTGGGAGGCTGACACAGGCCTACTACGTTGACGCAGCGTCTGCTTGTCAACTTAGTCAACAAAGCGATTCTAGCAGCGATAACCGTTGGATTTGAATCGAGCGGTCTTTGCCGCTTCTAATCGCTGCTCTTCTTGCACCACCGCCCAAACCGGTAGGGGAGACCGCTGCTTCGTGCCTCCGGTGGTTGCTGTGCAGCCGTTGAGGCCTCATCGCCCCTACTACTCACACACCGCTAGCCAGGCCTGCGACGGCAATGCCTCACACCGCAGCCAACCGGTGAACCCTCGTACTCCTCTCCGCGTGGGCATCCATGCCGCGTCTTCCCGGCTCCGTCGTCCCTTCCTAGGCCTCGCCGTCGTCCACCGCCTTGGTGCTCTCGGCCGGGCGTGGTCAATGTGGTCAACGACATTCCATCGGAAGAAATCTTGTCCGTGGAGAGGTGACAGTGGGTTAACGGCCACATCCAGTTTTCTTTGTGATTTGCCAAGTAAGTCGCTTTTGTCGAGCTGTTGGGCTGCAAATCTTTCAAGACGAGGAGAGCTTTCATTGGTGGCCAAGAAAATGGCCCATCAGTAATGAGAAATGGGCTGTACATTTTTAAAACACATCAAACCGGCAATTAGTTTCAAATATCTTTTTTTTAATTTCGAGATTTTAAATTACATTATTTTTTATGCATGGAGAATTTGTTCGATTTTATATTGATATACATTTATTTTTAAAATTAGTTTGAATGTGGGTCAAAATTTCGGGATTAAAAACAGTTCGGACCGCACCGAAATATGCAAAATTTCGTATAATTTTTAACCGTGGCCACAATATGGGCTGTAATGCTAACAAAAGAATATGGGCTCCAAAAAACCTTGAGAATTAGCAAATGGGCTGTAAATTATTAGAAATAATGGCGAGATGGGTTGTATCTTTGTTTTCTACAGATTTGAGGCTTTCCTAAAAAAGGTTGACGCCTGGCAGTGACTATTGGATAGCCATCCAACGGCCGTCGTGCTTCTTCAATCTCTGCTCTTCCTGCTCCAGCCGCTCAAACAAGCGCCGGCGGGACTGCCTGCTCCCTCCTCCCCGTGGCCGGCTCTGACAGCTCGGACCCACTAGCTATATCTTCGCACGCAAGGAAGTACCGCCTTATTACGCACAAAAAAATGAATACTCCCACTGTTAGCTGGGACCCAGTATAGTGGCAGGCTGACTTGTGGGCCTACTAAGTTGACGAGGACGGAAGGCTTTGTCAACTTAGTCAACATGCACGATTCTAGCTCCAGTGACTGTACGATGTCCATCCAACGGCCGTAGTGCTTCTTCAACCTCTGTTCTTCTTGCTCCAGCCGCCCAAACCAGCGTCGGTCGTGCCTCGTGCTCCTGCCTCCCGTGGCCGGCAGCGATGTGGCGGAGGCCTCACCGCCCCCTACTACTCCCACCGCTGTCCAGGTCATCCCTCTACTCACCCACACCCCGTGTTATTCTGCGGCAACGGCAGCCTCACACCGCAGCGAACCAGTGAACCCTCGTACTCCTCTACGCGTGGGCATCCACTGCCGCGTCTTCCCTGACTCCGCGTCGTCCCCTTCCTAGGCCTCGCCATCGTCCACCGCCCTGGTGCTCTCGGCGCGGCATGGTCAACGTGGTTAAGGAACGGCTTCCATCGGACGTGGACTGTACACGGAGAGGCTGACAGCTAGGTCCACGGCCGCAGCAAGGAAGTGCCTCCTTATTACGCGCTAAATAATTATTCCTCCACCTGATAGCGGGGACCCACCGGATGGGCCACTGTATTTCGCGAAAAAAAACGTTTCCCCCTGACTGCTAGGAGCCACCAGCTACACCTTCGCACGCAAGGAAGTGCGACCGGGCAAAAAAAGCAAAACGATTCGCCCCCCTGACTGCTGGGAGCCACGAGCTACATCTTCGCACGCAAGGAAGTGTGTCCGGGCAAAAAAAAACAATTCGCCCCCCTGACTGCTGGGACCCACCAGCTACATCTTCGCACGCAAGGAAGTGCGTCCGGGCGAAAAAACGATTCGCCCCCCTGACTGCTGGGACCCACCAGCTACATCTTCGCACGCAAAGGAAGTGCGTCCGGGCAAAAAAACGATTCACCCCTCTGACTGCTGGGACCCACCAGCTACATTTTCGCACGAAAGGAAGTGCCTCACAGTTGGGACCCACCTGGTCGAAGCGTATGTAGTGTTGTCATTCTGGTCACGAACGTGTACGTACATACTGGTCGTTGTAGATGCGCGCACGTGTCGTAGTAGAGGCGCGCATGTAGCATGTACACATACGTAGAGCGGCGAGGGTGCAAGAAAGAAAATACGGCCACGCGTCGCACATGCGGCAGGGTCTCGAGCGCTGCCGGCGCGCATTTACCAGGGCTCATGTACATGGCTGGGTCGGAATGGAGAAACAGCGTCGTCGTCGTGTTCATGGGGAGGCAACGGAATGCGTCGTGTTCATCGGGACGCAACAGAACACGTGGGAGCCAACCGGCTGGGTCGGAATGAAATGCGTGGTCGTGTTCATCGGGAGGGCTTGGACGGAACATGCGATGGAAACAAGGCCTGGCGTACCGCACAACGGAGGAATGGACCTCCTACATTTGCAACGGGGTCCTGTTGATCGGGAGGGGCTTGGCGTACCGCAAAACGGAGGAAACAGACCTCCTATTGTCGAAACGGGGGTCCTGTTGATCAGGAGGGGTGTGGTGTACCGCAAAACGGAGGAAACGGACCTCCTACGGTCTAAACGAGGGTCCTGTTGATCGGGAGGGGTGTGGCGTACCGCCAAAAGCAGAATGAAACCTACTTGTGTTGGGCGCCACGGTCGAAAGCAGGGTCCTGTTCATCGGGAGGGTGTGGCGTGCATAAGCAGGACTCCATGGGATACTGTTCATCTCCACCGTCGACCTCCTCTAGCCTCCACGGGCTCCGGTTCATCCAGCCTCCACCGCGCGCTACTCCACCGGCTACTGTTCAACCACCCCTCCACCATCTACTGTTCATCCAGCCCTCCACACCACGGGGTCCTATTCAACCACCCCTCCACCGTCTACTGTTAATCCATCCCTCCACCACACCACGGGGTCATGTTCATCCAGAGGCAACGCCACCGCTCACTGTTCATCCACCCCCCCCCCCCCCCCCGCAACACTCATTGTTCATCCCAGAGGCAGCATCGATCGGCTTCAGTTAGCAGCATTAGCGAAGGGATCGCTCGATCGGGTTCAGTTTAAAGCCATCGATCGATCGCTCGGGTTCAGTAACGTGTGGCCTGCAGTGCAATCACTCGAGTTCAGTTAGAGCCCAACGCCTCGCTCGGGTTCAGTTAGAGCCAATGCCTCGCACACGCAGCAGACGTCGTGTACGAGAGAAACGCGCATCGCTCGGCCCCCGACCTCCCACCGTAACCAGCAACTCCCCGAAATTTTCCTCCCCCTCGCGTCTACCATGGTTTTTCCGTCATGGACGGCCCAAAGAATGTCATGCAGCTGCGTCTCCGACCCGCCCAGGATGAAAATCCCATTTTCTGTCATGAATTTTTTTCATAGAAGTAGGAGCCCACCACATCTATGATGATACCGGGTTTTGTCACAATTATCGTCATAGAAGTGTCATATGTATGACACAAATTTTTTTCGTTCGGTCCAAAATGTCACGGACGTGTCTTTTTTTTGTAGTGTACATTTGAAGTTTTTGGTTTGCTTTAGTAGTCTGTAAAGGGGTAGTGCCTTTTCTCTGAGCTGCGAGATAAATCGACTGAGTGCAGCTATGCAGCCTGCTAGTTTTTGAACATGCTTAAGCTTGGTTGGCACTTCGAGCTGAGCTAGGGCTCGGATTTTGGCTGGATTGGCTTCGATACCTTAGTTGGAGATGAGAAAGCCAAGGAGTTTGCATGCAGGAACTCCAAATATGCACTTCTCCGGGTTGAGCTTAATTTGATATGCTCGGAGGTTAGTGATTGTTTCGCGAAGGTTATCAACCAGTTGTTCGACGTGTTTGGTTTTAATGACCACATCATCAACATAAGCTTCGATGGTTTTTCCAATTTGATTTTCCAGGCATGTTTGAATCATGCGTTGGTATGTCGTGCCAACATTTTTTAATCCAAAGGGCATTGTGTAAATCATAATGGCCCGTAAGGAGTGTGAAGGCCGTTGCCGCCTGGTCATATTCACTCATTTTAATTTTGTGGTACCCTGAGTACGCATCTAGGAAGCACAAGGAGTCGTGCCCCACTGTGGCATCCACGATCTAGTCAATCTGTGGTAGGGGGAAAGGGCCCTTAGGGAAAACCTTATTAAGGTGTTTGAAATCAACATAAAGGCGCCATGACTTGTCCTTTTTGGGTACCATGACTAGATTGGCTAGCTAGACGGGGTGTTTGATATCTCGGATGAACTCGGCTTCAAGTAGTTAGCTAATTCTTTGCCCATAGTTGGACGCTTGGGTTCCGAGAATCGTCAAATCTCCTGCTTAACATGTTTCGAGCCTTTAATGATATTAAATCTATGCTCGATGAGGTTTCATGGGATTCCTGGCATGTACGAGGGGTGCCAAGCAAATACATCCCAATTTTCTCTGAGGAAATTGAATAGGGATTCATCAATTGTTGGCTCTCACTCCGCTCCTATGGACGCCATTTTATTCGAGTCTGTAGGTGTACTTTAAATTTGACGATCCCATCGGCTGGCTTAAATGAGGTTGACTTGGATTGTTTGTCATGGATGACTCCGTCCCTGTCATTCGTGGCCCATAGTGATGTCAAATCCTCGGCCGCAAGGGCCTTGGATAGTGATTTGAGGGCGAGCGACGACGTTTTGTGTTCGGCTCTAAGTGCTCTGTTGGGGTTGCTCAAGATGGAAATCACCCTGTTCGGGCCCGACATCTTAAGCTTTATATAGGCATAGTGCGAACCGCGTGGAACTTCGAGGAAGCGTCGTGCCCAGAAGGGCGCGGTAACTACTTTGAAAGGGGACAATATGAAATGTCACCTCCTCGGATCGATAGTTCTCGGTAGTTCCGAAGAATATGTCAAAGGCAATTTTCCCGTAGCACCGCTTCTCTCTACTGAGTATTGTTCCTTTAAAGGTGGTGCAGCTCTGTTCGATGCATGATTTATCGATTTTCATCTTGTCTAGAGTATCTTCATAGATAAGAATTTAGACAGCTGCCTCCATCCATTAGCACCTTTCGAAGTCGTCAACCTCTAACAATTGGGTCGAGGACCAAGGCGGTTGGACATCAGCCCAAGCTGCTCTTCGGCTGGTCCTCTTGGTCAAAGGTGATTGGCGTGTCTAACCACGCACCCGGGCCTGCGACGTACTGGACAAAGTTGAGCTCCCGGAGTGCTCTTTTCCTCTGGTTTTTTGACGTGACGGTTTTATAAATCATCAAGACATCGTCCTTGTCCGAGGATGCTGTCAGATGCTTGCATTCTTCCTTTTTTATGAGGAGGGCTTCGCCTCCCCTAGCCACTTGTTTCACCACCAAACAATCTCAAAGACTGTGGGTTGGGTTGGCGTTGAGTAGAATGGAGTGTAGTGGGCATGGTTTATCCAGCAGACTGTTGATACGTCCATTTTGCATCATGTTTACCTACTGTTATTTACTATGCTTTTATGCATAATAATGCCCTTTGGAGAAATTCTAATGCCTTTTCCCTCACAATATGCAAGGTTTACACAAAGAGGGGAAATATCGGCAGCTGGAATTCTGGACCTGGAAAAGCTACGCCAGAGTTACCTATTCTGCACATTTCCAAATGAGCTAAAAATTTAATGAGAATTGTTTTGGAATATATGAGGAATATTGGAGCAAAAATAAGGAGAGGACTTTCGGGATGAAGCGCTGCCATCTCGAGGAGGAACTTGGGCAGGATCACTTTTGCCCTCCGGCGGAGCGATCCGGCCGGGGGAACTTCCCCCCTGGAGGGGGAAATCATGGTCATCATCATCACCAACAACTCTCCCATCTCGGGGAGGGCAATCTTCATCAACATATTCAACAACACCATCTCCTCTCAAACCCTAGTTCATATCTTGTGTTCAATCTTTGCAACGGAACCTTAGATTGGTGCTTGTGGGTGACTAGTAGTGTTGATTACATCTTGTAGTTGATTACTATATGGTTTATTTGGTGGAAGATTATATGTTCACATCCATTATGCTACTTGTCGGTGTCAAAAACGGCGGATCTCGAGTAGGGGGTCCCGAACTGTGCGTCTAGGCGGATGGTAACAGGAGACAAGGGACACGATGTTTTTACCCAGGTTCGGGCCCTCTCGATGGAGGTAAAACCCTACTCCTGCTTGATTAATATTGATGATATCGGTAGTACAAGAGTACATCTACCATGAGATCAGAGAGGCTAAACCCTAGAAGCTAGCCTATGGTATGATTGTTGTTCGTCCTACGGACTAAAACCCTCCGGTTTATATAGACACCGGAGAGGGTTAGGGTTACATAGAGTCGGTTACAATGGGAGGATATCTACATATCCATATCGCCAAGCTTGCCTTCCACGCCAAGGAAAGTCCCATCCGGACACGGGACGAAGTCTTCAATCTTGTATCTTCATAGTCCAGGAGTCCGGCCAAAGGTCATAGTCCGGCCATCCGGACACCCCCTAATCCAGGACTCCCTCACTACTTAATGCCCCTATGATCTTGAGGATGATTATCATTTGTGGGTAGTTACTTTTGTTCTTGAGGTCATGGGAGAAATCTTGTTGCAAGTAATCATGTGAACTTGATATGTGTTCGATATTTTTATGGTATGTATGTTGTGATTCCCTTAGTGGTGTCATGTGAACGTCGACTACATGACACTTCACCATATTTGGGCATAAGGGAATCCATTGTGGAGTAGTTATTAGATGATGGGTTGCTAAAGTGACAGAAGCTTAAACCATAGTTTATGCGCTATTCCGTAAGCGACCGATTGGGATCCAAAAGTTTAATGCTATTGACGGATTTCGGGTTTCGGCAAAACCCTTGAGGTTCGAACACTGGGGTGCGCACGAAGATCTCTCTCTCCCTAGATCGCTCTCGCTATAATCTCAAGGCCTAGCTCGACGAACCCAAAGAACGAGAGACACAAGAGTTTATAGTGGTTCAGGCCACCGATGTGGTGTAATACCCTACTCCAGTGTGGTGTGGTGGATTGCCTCTTGGGTTGAGGATGAACAGTTACACGGGAAGAACAGCCTCCTGAGGAGAGGTGCTCTTGTGCTTGGTGAACTTGTGTGTGGATATGGATGGGTGGCTCCGATCCAAGATGAGATGCCTCCTATGATGGTGGCTAGTCCTATTTATAGAGGCCCTGGTCCTCTCCCCAAATATTGAGCGGGAAGGGATCCAACAACGGCCAAATTCGAAGGAAGACAACTAGTACAAGTTATCCTGACTAAACGTGGTCTTCGCCTGCCAAAGTCTCTCGTGGTGACGCCGTCTTGGGCTCCACGGTGACCACCTTCTTGTCGTACTGCTAGTCTTGGTCTCGTTGCACCGATATGGAAGCCTTTGCCTGATGCCTCGGGACTCCTTGCATGCGCTTGCCTCTTTAGTACCAAAGAGGAAACAAGGACACTGCACGCTGGCGCCCGCCTGGCTCTAGTCGTCATGGCTTACGTCAAAGGAACCTCGTGAGGTTCCCCTTGCCTTGATCTCTCCGCCCCTCGCGAGCCAACCTATTGAGGCTGCCCCCGAGGAGGTCTTGCGTCGTCCGCCTCAGGAGGCTTGGCCCCCCGCGAGGGTCTTGAGTATTTGCTGGTGAAGATGGGCCATACAGGGCCGCTAGTGGAGCCACGCCGTGGGCATAGCGAGCAAGTCTGGGACCCCTGCCCTGTGGATGCCGACAGTAGCCCCCGGGCCCAAGGCGCGCTCGTACTTGGCTTCGAGGCGAACCCAAAGGGTAAGTGCGGAGCGCCGCGGGCCCCAACAGCCTACGGCCCCGCTTGACGCGTGGTGATTGATTGGACGTGGGCGTCTCGCTTCCCCATGTTGCCTCAGCAAATGCCCGACTTGACGAGTCCCTGCTGCATGCAGATAAAAATCATCATTACCTGTGATCGTGGGGGTCGTCGGTTGGCCTTCTCCCGCTATAAATGAGGAGGGGGCGCAGTCCCCATTGCTCATCTCTTCCTGCTCCATTCGCTTCTTCTTCTTCATTGCTTCATTGCTAGTTGCGACTCCCATGGCGCCTATTCGGAGGTCCTCGGCCGCAGAGAAGGGAACCCCCCCCCCCTTGACGAGCCCGGGCCACTCCCGCCGAAGAAGAGTGTCGGTGTTCTGGGAACGGGGGTCCCCAGACTTGCCTGCCTGCGGCCCACAGCATGGCTAGGCAGCTGGCCGAACGGCCCATCTTCACCAACAAGGCATCCAAGACCCTCGCGAGGGTCCAAGCCTCGCAAGGCGGATGACGCAAGACCTCCTCTGGAGTGGCCTAGCCAGGTGGGCTCACGAGGAGCGACGATATCAAGGCGGGGCAAACCTCATGAGACTCTCGTGACGTGAGCCATGACGAACGGTGCCAGGCGGGTACCAGGCGGGCGCCAGTGCGCGCAGCGTCCCCATTTCCTCTTTGGTGCTAAGGAGGCAAGCGCAGGCGAAGAGTACCGAGGCATTAGGCAAAGGTTGCCATATTGGTGCAACAAGACCAAGACCAGGAGGACGGCAAGGCGGAGGTCTTCGTGGAGCCCAATACGGCGTCACCCTAGGGCTTTTTGCAGGCGAAGACCGCATTTGTCAGGATAGCTTGTACTAGCTGCCCCCCTTCAAATTCGCCCGCCGTTGTTGGCTCCCTTCCCGCTCAATATTTGGGAAGAGGACCAGGGACTATATAAGTAGAGCTAGCCACCACAGTAGGGGCATCTCATCTTAGCTGGATCCAATCCGACCAAGAGCCCAGCCACAAGAACACCTCAACCTCAGGAGGTTGTTCTTCTGTTGTACTGTTCATCATCAGCCCAAGAGGCAATCGACCACCACCACACTGGAGTAGGGTATTACACCACAACGGTGGCCCGAACCAGTATAAACCCTGCGTCTCTTTCTGTGCTGTGAGTTCGTCGAGTTCGTCCGCAAGATCTTAGCGAGCTAGAGCGTAGATCGGTAGGAGGGGAAGACTTTGCGCGCACCCCAGTGTTCAAACCTTAAGCGTTTGCCGGAACCCCACATCCGAAATTTGGCGCGCCAGGTAGGGCTGCGCCGTAGTTTCTCTTCCGTCGGTTCATTGCTCCATCGCTCCATCGCTTCCATGGCGGACGCTCACCGTTCTCGAGCTGAGCGATGGGCTGCCCTCTCCGCACGTGTTGCTCAGACGGCTCACGTAGGCGGGCCTCCCCGTCGCTCTCCGTCTCTCGCCACCAACGCTGCCACCGGCCCGATGGGGAATGAGCAGCAGGCGTCCTCGCTGCACCCTTCGGTGCGGCAGGACAGCCGCACCGCCACTCCGTCGCTCACCCCTGCTGGTTCTTCGTCTCACGTGCACTGCGCTCCCATGGAGGCACGGGCCACGCTCCTCGCGGTGAACGAGCTCCTACGCTACCGCCACGTCGACGATCTCTACGAGGAGTGGCTCGACCGCATCACCAAGCTCGTCCGTGCAGCAGGGGGCTCTCCGGCGCCGTCCCACTCTCTGCCTCCCCCTCAACCAGCCACGGGCGACGGGGCTCATGGCATGCCTCCACCGCCTCAACCCCAAGACAGTGCCTTAGCACCAAGGTGTGCGCCTCCGCGGCGTGATCCACCGCGCCCGACGCCCGCATGTGAAGAAAGAAGCTGCCAAGAAATCCCGCGGCCGCGAGAAGCTGCACCGGCGCTCCCCGTGCCACCTCGTCAAGACCGTGCACCGCCCGCAGCGGCGCAGCGCGAGCCCCGTCAAGACCAAGCTCCACCTTCGAAGCGGGCCCCGGGAACCATGGCCGGCTGCGCACCTTCACCCCCGAGCTGCGTAGCGTTGCCTGGCTGGGCAAGTTCAAGCCCGACCTGCCTCCTCGCTACAACGGCACCGCCGACCTCGTGGAGTTCCTGCAGCTCTACGAGTTGAGCATCAAGGCAGACAACGGCGATGAGAAAGTCATGGCGAACTGGTTTCCCATGGCTCTCAAGGATGGGGCCCGCTCCTGGCTCCTGAACCTGCTGCACGGCTCGATCTCCTCCTGGGACTAGATGCGCGACCACTTCGTCGCCAACTTCAAGGGCACTCGCGACTGCCCACCGGCCATAGGCGATCTACGCCACATCAAGCAACAGCCGGGGAAACCCTCCAGAAGTACATCCAGCGCTTCAACAACATCCATCTCAAGATCCCCAAGGTCACGGACGAGGCCATCATCTCCGTGTTCTCCGACGGCGTCCGCGACGTCAAGATGAAGGAAGAGCTGGCTATCCACGAGGAGCTCTGCAAATCTCAGGAGCTGTTCAACCTGGCGACCAAGTGCGCAAGAGCTGAGGAGGGGCGCCTCTCTCTCCTCGAGCTGCCAGCCGCAGGAGCGGAAGAAAAGAAGACCAAGGCCAAGGACGTGAAGCGCAAATAGGCAGTTGTGCTCGCAACGAAGCCCGACACCAAGCGAGGGAGAGATCAGCCTGAGTCGTCCAAGAACGTCCGACCGTTCTGCGCCTTCGACAACCTGAACACCCACAACACTAGCGACTGCCAAGAGCTTAGAGCCATACGAGAAGGACGCTACGGTCGACGCCCCGAGCGCAACGATTGGGGCTACGACCGCGGAGGAGGACGCGGCAGCGGATGCTAGGACGACCGTGGCCTGCGCCAGGAGTGGCGCGACCGGCCTCACGAGGACCGCTGGCAAGACCAACCTCGCGAGGGCGCCTGGAGGGACCCGCCTCGTGAGGATCGCCCCCAGGGCAACGCCGGTCTTCCCCCGCTACCGCCACCAAGAAGGAATGACGACCATCACCAGGACGAGGGGGCTGGGGGCTTCTAGGAACCGCGAGCGATCGCTTGCATCTTAGGCGGTGCTCAGGCCCCGGCCTCTCAGCGCATCTTCAAACAGTTCGCTCGCGAGGTGAACGCAGTGCTCCCCAAGCTCGAGGCCACGCACCGGCTCAGGTGGTACCAATGTGCCATCACCTTCAATTCGGCAAACCAGCTCAAGTGCGCGGCCACCGCAGGCGCCCTCCCCATACTATGCTCCCCAGTCATCAGCAATGTGCAAGTCACCAAGACTCTCATCGACGGCGGCGCAGGGCTTAACGTCCTATCCGTCGACACGTTCGACAATCTCCAAGTGCCCTATGAGCAGCTCCAGCCAACCAAGCCTTTCTCAGGAGTGACCGACGGTTCCACCACACCTATAGGGCAAGTCCGCCCGCCTGTCACCTTCGGGGAGCGCAAGAACTACCGCACCGAACTCATCGACTTTGACGTCGTGCACATCCGCCTGCCGTACAATGCCATCCTCGGGTACCCAGCCCTGGCCAAGTTTATGGTGGTCACTCACCACGGCTACAACGTTCTCAAGATGCCAGGAAGCGGAGGAATCATCACGGTCCCATGTGAAGAGAGGTATGCGGTGTGCTCCCTTGAGCGTGCCTTCCAAGCAGCAGCAATCGACGACCCCGACAACAGAAGTGAAGGCCCTCCGGATACAGTCCCCAAGAAGAAGTTGCCGTGCCGCGCAGGACCTCAAGCAGACGTCAACGCAGCAGGAGCCTCGTCAGGATCAGCGCCCGCTCCAGACGCGTCTCCCTCTATCACATAGGAAGGCGCGCCCGGCGCCCTCCTCGGGCAGGGCTCGGGGGCTCTCTTCTGGAGGGCCTCAGACCTTGCCAACCTCACGAGGGAGGCGCTTGGGCACCACTTGGAGGCGTGCTTTGGGGAACGTTTCCCTTAGGAGAACACAGGGCAAGGAGTGCCCACCATCCAAGAGTTCATCACGAAGACCACCCAGGAACTACAAGAAGCAAGAGCCATGCGCGGCCATAGCCACTCGCAAGGCGCAGCTCCCCATCCAGGCGAGGATGCCGGACTGCGTGTCTGCATCGACGTCCCAGGGCTCAACAGGGCCGCATCTCAGGAGGCTTCTGGCCATCGTGTGTGGACTGCTGCGAGGGCCCACCACACAGCTATGTTCGCATGCCCTTTGGCTTGCCGCGCGTGGCGTCGGCCTATCAGCGCAACATGCGGCAAGTCCTGGCAGCTCAGGAGGCAAGGTTCCATGCCGTCCTGGAGGAGATGGAGACGGTCTTCAGGGAACCTCCTAAGCCCCTAGAGCCTCCCGAGGCTCAGGGTTCCGGCGGCTTATGAGGAACCATTCCTTCAACGCGCAGTTTCGGCCGCACGGGTCCATCCCTGTGGCATGTATCCCTTTTGCTTAAGTCTTTAGCTTACCTTGATGGGGGCGCCCCTCGGGCTGCATCATCCCCAAGCCACTCGGGCCAGGCCCAGTGGCATGAATCTTCCTGCATTTATTCAAGTCGGTCTGATCTTTATGCTTAACCCGCCAACGGCTATCGCCTGCTCGATTATGCGCCGTCATGGGCCTGTTCACCCTATGCAATCCACTTGCACGTTAAAGGGGCTCGAGCATCGTGACTCAGAGCTCCCTCGCTCTCCAGCCCTCATCCCCAGCCTTGACCACGGCATCGCGACACAGCATACCGGCAGCGGTGAGCTCGCTCGAGGGCAGGACACGAGGACGTAGAGTGCTTGCATCTAACCGCTCTGCAGGAACATACAGTCACCAAGACTCAAGACCAGGCGCAACCCGCCTTGAGGTAGGGCCTCGTGAGTCCCGCGCTGGCTCACGAGTGCCCATATACACCTCGCAGCCCTACCGTGCAAGCCACATGTCAGGGCGGGGCTGTACACGCCCCATGGGCTCCTTCCGGAGGGGGCCCCCCATCCCATGCCCAAGTGGAAGCACCATGCTCCGCGCTGGTTGACGACATTTCCGAGGAGCGGCTATGCCCGTGCACAGGCGGAAGCACTATGCTCCGCGCTGGTGATAAACAACTGAGGGCGACCCCACTGTCGTGCCAACCTCAGGGAGCCCAGAGCTTAGCGCCCGGCCTTACCGCAACGCCTCCCCTCGGGAAAGCCGCGCATGGGAGCTGGGCACGGGGCTGCGCACGGGTCACGCTCAAAGCGCACGCCACCTAACCAGGTCCCCGGATCTGGGTATCGCGCGCTCCTCCCGAGGCCTCGGCGAGGGCATGTATGGGAATTGTTTGCACGTCAAGGGAGACTCCTGAGCATCGCGACTGAGGAGCCTAACTGGTCAGGTAGCCCCTCACTCCTTGGTCCGTCCTGGTCTCCGGTCAGCCCAATGGCGGTTGAGGTATGCACGGGGCCGGGCTCTGCCGACGTAGAACACTAATCTGTCCCCGCGAACTCTCCCTATATGATGTTTGCGCATCAAGAGGGACTCCTGAGCATCACGAATCAGGAGCCTAACTAGTCACGTAGCCCCTCACTCCTTGGTCCGTCCTGGTCTCCGGTCGGCCCAACGGCGGTTGAGGTATGCACGGGGCCGGGCTCTGCCGACGCAGAACACAAAGCAAATAGGAAGGAAATCGCGAAATCTCGAAGCAAATATTACAAGCATATTGTCCTCACAATACCAAATAAAAGTCTAAATGCCTCCACGAGGCCTGTCATATGTCGCAGGAATGGGCAGAATGGCCGCGGATAACCTCTAGACGTCACCAACGCCTGCGGAAGGTGCTCACTCGTGATCAGCCTTGTCTTCACCACCAGCCGCAAGGTCGACGACGCCGGAAGAGGAGCGGAGACAAAGCCGCGGAACCTCCTCAGCAAGGCCCCCACTTGGTCCCGCATAGCCGCGGCAGCTGCCTCGTATTGATCTTCAGGCACGGGCTCTAGCAGCTCGTCAAGGCGAGCATTGGGATCACGGAGGTGCAGATGACTGAAGAACCGAGTCAGCGCAGCTGAAGACAGGACGCGAGCTTCTGCCTCCGCCATGGGAACGAGGCCATCGACGACCTCCTCAAGCGCCTTTACCACGACAGGAAGCAGCTGGGCGGGGCCGTCCTCGTCGGTGTCCAGAGGCTTCTCGAGGCCGTGCTCGTAGAGCGTCTTCAGCGCCGTGTGAGACCTCTTCTCGAGATCGGCAAAGGCCGCGCGATCCTCGACCACTCGCGCCTTGGCATCCAGATCGGCCTCCCTCGCACCCATCTTCTGCTCCAATTCCTCCAGCCGGTTGCACTTGGCAGCCTATTTCTTCCCCAGCTCCGCCAGCTCGGCATCACGGTTCTTGAAGGCTTCCTCCCTGGCCTTCATCTCCTCCTCCTTCTCCTGGCGACGGCGCACCTCTTCGGCGTGCTTGTCGTGCAGGCTCTGCAACTCGCCCTCCAGCTCTTGGCAGCAGTCGCGGGCGACCTTGGTATCTTTCAGCGCTGCCTCACGATCGGCTGCAGCGCTGGCGGCGCCTTGTTTCTCCCTCTCGGAAGCCACAACAGCTTGGCCCAGCGCCGCACGAACTGCCAGATCAGAGTGAAGCCAGCCAGAGGCTAGCTCCAGACGCCCGGTCTCCAAGCGGGGGTCCGCGCTCAAGAGATCCACCTGCAGCTGGGTCATCTCCGCAAGGGCACGCTCCAAGACGGCAGCAGGAGCAGAAGGACCATGGAGTGTTGATGCAGCCGTAGGAGGAAGCGACATCATCGCCAGGGCTTGAGAGACCGCGGGTTCCGGAGCAGCTAGGACCTCGTTATCCGTGCCAAGTACCGGCGCCTCCGGAGCCAGCGGGGCCATGGGTACTAACTCCATGCGGCAGCGCTCTTCTTGGCCTCACGAAGACGATCGGGCCGGGGAGATGCAGGTGTTGTTGCCTCCTTTCTCCGCGGGAGGCACGGCCGCTGCGTCCTCTTTCCTCTTCTTCGCCGAGGGTGTCGGCCTAATCAACCAAGGGCAAGCATCAGGAAGCGGCGAGTACAAGCAGGGACAAAGCGAAGCTCAAGACACTTACCGATCCAGTGCGACATATTCCACTGACCGCTTGAGGAGCTTGAGGCCTGACAGTTGCGGGACCTGAGGGGCAGGCGTTCTGACACCAACGGCGCCGGGCGGAGTGGAGGCAGAACCGGATCCATCCCCAGGAGGTATCGGGGCGGAGGCGGCACCTCGGTCCTCGAACGATGACCTGCTCTACGTCGGTATGGGAGGTTGCCCCCTTTCCCTTTGGTGGGTATCAGCATCGGCGTCATCAGGAAGGGCGCGGAGGATCTCAGCCTTGCTTAGAGGGGGAGTCTCCCCCACCTCTTCCAGGGTCTTCTCCGAGTCCTCCTCCTCTTCTCCCTCAACAGGGGACTCGCCAGAAGACACCTCCACCGGGTTCTGCGCCATAGGGGCTTCCACAAGCACCGGCGGCACCAGCCCGCGCGCATCAAAAGTCGGTCTGGAGGCGACGAACTCTTCCCAATCCCTGCGCTTGAACAGGGGAAGGAAGGCACTAGCCGGGTACTCTTGGTTGTCCCCGACTATGAGGCGCAAGACGGCGTCCAGCTCATCGCCAGGCAGGTCCCCCGGCCTCAAGCGGGTCTTGGTTTCCTTCTCGTCAAGCTCCTAGAGGGGGCACACACGCGCCTGGAGCGGGGCAACCCGCAACATCAAGAACTCCCTCAGGAGCATCGCCTCCGTTACCTTGGCCGTCCTCGCGTTGCCCGGCCTCAGATCGGTCATCATCTGCCCCAGCACCAGCGAAGCCCGCTCGTCGACAAGCTCCGCCTTGGGCCACCCCCCGTTGGGAGGAGGCGCCGCCGTGGGAAGTTCCAGGCGCGGGCGGCGCACTGAGCATCCATCATGACCCACTTGGATCACATGTTGTCGGCCCTCTTCCCGGTGCTCGAGATCGAGTTGGCCTTGCCGCAGGCGACGAAATTAGCGCATCCGGTGATATGCTCGCCGGTGACACGGAGGAAGAAGAAATGGCGCAAGAGCGCTACGGACGGCATGACGCCCAGGTATGCCTTGCAGTAGTAGGCGAAGATGGATAGGAGGAGGACTGGATTGGGATGGAGATGCAACGCCTGCAGCCCGTAGTGGTCGAGGACTTCATAAAAGAAATCAGAGAAGGGAGGAACCAACCCGACGGCGATGCTGCTCAAGAAGAAGGGGAAGAAGGTGCTCCCCTCAGGCTCCGGCTCGTCGGAGGCGAGCCGGAGCTCCGTCTTCCCCCACTCATTGCCTTCGCCCGCTGTCATCAGGCGCACGGAGGCGTGGCTCTTCTCCATGACGGTGGGCGCCTCGAGGGCCGGCTCATACCACGCCGGTGTCGAGGAGGTCCGGACCTTGCACGACGCCATGGGCAGCAGAAGCAAAGTAATGGTGGAGCAGATCTGGAGCGAGGCAAGGAAGAAGCAATAAGGGAAAGAACTACCCACGCCAGCCTTTGTCAGGGCGAGCAGTTGCCAAGGCAGCGTGGAGAAGCGGAGACTCCCATGTCCAATCAACCGCCACGCGTCGGCCGAGGCCGCAGGCTTTTGGGGCCCGCGGCGCTCCGAACTTGACCCTTGGCTTCGCCGCGAAGCCAAGCCCGATCGCACCTTGGGCCCGGGGGCTACTGTCGGTGTTCTGGGAACGGGGTCAACAGACTTGCCTGCCTGCGGCCCACAGCATGGCTAGACAGCAGGCCGAACGGCCCATCTTCACCAACAAGGCATCCAAGACCCTCGCGAGGGTCCAAGCCTCGCGAGGTGGATGATGCAAGACCTCCTCTGGAGTGGCCTAGCAAGGCGGGCTCACGAGGACCGGAGATATCAAGGCGGGGCAAACCTCACGAGACTCTCGTGACGTGAGCCATGACGAAGCAGTGCCAGCGAGCGCCGGTCGTGCAGCGTCCCCATTTCCTCTTTCGTTCTAAGGAGGCAAGCGCAGGGGAAGAGTACCGAGGCATCAGGAAAAGGTTGCCATATTGGTGCAACAAGACCAAGACCAGGAGGTCGGCAAGGCAGAGGTCATCGTGGAGCCCAAGACAGCGTCACCCCAGGGCTTTTCACAGGCGAAGCCGCTTTTGTTAGGATAGCTTGTACTAGCTGCCCCCCCTCAAATTCGCCCGCCGTTGTTGGCTCCCTTCCCCCTCAATATTTGGGAAGAGGACCAGAGCCTATATAAGTAGAGCTAGCCACCACAGTAGGGGCATCTCATCTTAGCTGGATCCAATCCGACCGAGAGCCCAGCCACAAAAAAACCTCAACCTCAGGAGGTTGTTCTTCTCTTGTACTGTTCATCATCAGCCCAAGAGGCAATCCACCACCACCACACTGGAGTAGGGTATTACACCACAACGGTGGCCCGAACCAGTATAAACCCCGTGTCTCTTTCTGTGTTGTGAGTTCGTCAAGTTTGTCTGGAAGATCTTAGCGAGCTAGAGCGTAGATCGGTAGGAGGGAAAGACTTCGCGCGCACCCCAGTGTTCGAACCTTAAGGGTTTGCCGGAACCCCACGTCCGACAAAGAGGCTGAACCACCGCCATGGCATGGTCATGAGGCCGGAGGTGTCGAGGCCTTGGTATGAGTGGCCTCCTCCCGGGTACCCGCTGCCTTTGTATGACCAAGCTGAGGGCTCCATAGGAAGAGGTGACGAGCGTGGCCGCCCATGCCGGGGCCGTGTTTCCCGCGCCCCGGTGACTCACGTCGTCGCCCGAGGAGTCCACGCTGCAGATTCCTCGCGCGAACTCGTGATGTGGGCATCGAAGCCTCCGGGCATCTGGATCCGCTTCCCGTAGTTCTTCTCCACCGAGATGCCGCCGAGGGGCCCCCTTGAGCTTTGGCTGCAGCACGCCGACTGCGAAGCCCCAGTGACTGGAGCTGAGATGGAAGTCGTTTCCCCGGGAAAGATCTTCATGACCGGCGGCTTGGGCGAGGTTGCTCGGGTTTGCCACGCGGAAGGCGCCCTCTCCATCCACTTCAAGTACGACGGCGCCTCCATGATGCTCTTCAAGGTCTTCAACGTGAAAGGTCGCCGCTGTGAGTGCTGCCCGGGAGAGGGTCGTCGGGACGGCGCAGCGGCCAGCGCCGAGCTTGCCGTTGTCTTCGTTAGCGGCTCTTCCAGCAGCAGCGGCGGCGCCTGGGAGTCCAGCGACTCTCCCAAGCCCTACGAGACTCTGGAGACGAGCGACGACAACTACGTGCTCTCGAGTTCTCGCCGGGCCCGGAGCAAGGCCGCAGCGTCCGGCCACCACCGTCGCTGATCTGGATGGGGTTGGCGCCGACCTCCCGTGGCCCACTATTGATGATGGCGTCGGCTGCCCTGGAGTGTGTAGATAGAGCTCCTAGGAACTCCCTCCTTTTGTTCCCTGCGAGGAATCTAAATGAACCCCGTGGGGGCGTGTAAAGGGTCTGTAATGTCTTTTGTTCATATTATCCTTACTATGAAAATCCGCGAACGCATGTCTTGTTTCGGCTAGGTCTCCCCTTTCCAACCCCACGACAGCTTGGTGCTCTACGCCGACAGGTCCCGATCCCTAGGCAGGCTGCAGCCGTCGCTGGTATGCCAGGTCGCGATGCCGTGGTCAAGGCCAGGAGGTGAGCGGCCCGAGGTCCAGTAAGAGCTCCTGAGGAGCGATGCTCAAGAGGTCCCGTTTAGCGCTCGAGCAACTACCGAGAGGCAGGAAAGGGTGGCGACGTTGCCGCAACAAGGCTGCCATAGGTGAGGATCCTCTGCTGTAGTGTTGGGTCGATCCAGGTGTGAGACTTATCTTGGCAGTCCAGATCCGGTTCCATGTGTTGCGCCAGACTTGTGCGTCGATTGCTGTAGGGTAGCTAGTTTAGGCCCGTACGAGTCTCCCCCTCTTCTCCATGCTCTTCTGTGTGCTCTGCATCCTCAGGTCCCGGCCCTCGAGCGAGCTCAGCCGCCACCGGTATGACAGGTCGTGATGTCGTGGTCAAGGCCAGGGGGTGAGGGCTGGAGAGCCAGTAAGAGCTCCTGAGTTACGATGCTCAGGATCCCCCCTTTTAACACGCAAGCGAATCGCATGGGAGAAGAAGGAGCCCGTGGCACCACCTGCTGTCGTCTTTAGGAGGTTCCTGCAGGTTAGTGCGAGGAGGGACACGGATTGCCACGATGATTGCCGGTCTGCCGCAGGTTGCTCTGCAAGAAGATGAAGGCACTGAGGGCCTGGTGAGGTGGCATGCACAGGGCATGCCGCGAGCCAGAGCTCGACCGCTTAGATTTGTCGACATTGCAGGGACGGACCCGAGCACAAGCGTCGTGCCAGCATGTGTAGCTCCCGAGGTGGATGGCAATCAAGCAGGTGATAGCCATAGATAGATTATGCATGAAAAGCGATCTAGCTTAGGTAAATTCAAGAACGACACATGCCGCTGGGTCGGACCCGAGCGGCCTGGGGATGATGCAGCCCGAGGGGCGCCCCCAACAGAGCAAGCTAAAGACGTAAAAGGATACACGCTGTAGGGACGGGGGCCCACGCGGCCTGGAAATGATGCAGCCCGTGGGGCGCTCCCAGATAAATAAACTTGGAAAATGTCACCTGGTTCCGTTGTCGGAGAGATGTTGGTGTAGCTGAAGGTGTGTGGCGAAGGGGTTGCTCCTCACGAGCCACTGGGACCCTGGGCCTCGGGAGGCCCTGAGGGTCCAGGCGGTTCCTCGAGGACCATCTCCATCTCCGCCAGGACTGCGTGATGCCTGGCCTCCTGACCCGCCAGGATGCTCCGCAGGTTGCGCTGGAAGGCGGCTGCCACGCTCGGCAGGCCGAATGGCATGCGAACATAGCTGTGAGGTGGGCCCTCGCAACGTCCCATGCTCAAAGGCCAGAAGAGCTCCTGAGATGCGGCCCTGTTGAGCCCTGGAATGTCGACGCAGACGCGCAGCCCGCCATCCTCGCCTAGATGGGGAGCTGCGCCAAGTGGGAGGTGATACGTCTCCAACGTATCTATAATTTTTTATTGTTCCATGCCAGGTGGGCGGTGAAACATGAGGTGTTCTTTGATTTCCTCCTTATGAGTGGCGGTCGGGGACGAGCGATGGTCTTCTCCTACCAATCTATCCCCTAGGAGCATGCGCGTAGTGCTTGGTTTTTGATGACTTGTAGATTTTTGCAATAAGTATGCGAGTTCTTTATGACTAATGTTGAGTCCATGGATTATACGCACTCTTACCCTTCCATCATTGCTACCCTCTTCAGTACCGTGCATTTCCCTTTCTCACATTGAGAGTTGGTGCGAACTTCGCCGGTACATCCAAACCCCGTGATATGATACACTCTGTCACACATAAACCTCCTTATATCTTCCTCAAAACAGCCACCATACCTACCTATTATGGCATTTCCATAGCCATTCCGATATATATTTCCATGCAACTTTCCACCGTTCCATTTATCATGACACGTTCATCATTGTCATATTGCTTTGCATGATCATGTAGTTGACATAGTATTTGTGGCAAAGCGACCATTCATAATTCTTTCATAAATGTCACTCTTGGTTCATTGCATATCCTGGTACACCGCCGGAGGCATTCATATAGAGTCATACCTTGTTCTAGTATCGAGTCGTAAACATTGATTTGTAAATAAATAGAAGTGTGATGATCATCAATTTCTAGAGCATTGTCCCAAGTGAGGAAAAATAAAAAAAGAAAAAAGAAAAAAGAAATAAAGAGAAAGGCCATAAAAAAGGCCCAAAAAATGAGAGAAAAAGATAGAAGGGACAATGTTACTATCCTTTTTACCACACTTGTGCTTCAAAGTAGCACCATAATCTTCATGATAGAGAGTCTCTTGTTTTGTCACTTTCATATACTAGTGGGAATTTTTCATTATAGAACTTGGCTTGTATATTCCAACAATGGGCTTCCTCAAATACCCTAGGTCTTCGTGAGTATGCAAGTTGGATGCACACCCACTTAGTTTCTTTTGTTGAGCTTTCATATATTTATAGCTCTAGTGCATCCGTTGCATGGCAATCCCTACTCCTTGCATTAACATCAATCGATGGGCATCTCCATAGCTCATTGATTAGCCTCGTTGATGTGAGACTTTCTCCCTTATTGTCTTCTCCGCATAACCCCCATCATTATATTCTATTCCACCCATAGTGCTATATCCATGGCTCACGCTCATGTATTGCGTGAAGGTTGAAAAAGTTTGAGATTACTAAAATATGAAACAATTTCTTGGCTTGTCATCGGGGTTGTGCATGATGAGGGCATTCTTGTGTGATGAAAATGGAGCGTGACCAAACTATATGATTTTGTGGGGATGAACTTTCTTTGGCCATGCCATTTTAAGAAGACATGATTGCTTAGTTAGTATGCTTCAAGTATTATTGTTTTTATGTCAATATTAAACTTTTGTCTTGAATCTTATGGATCTGAATATTCTTGCCACAATAAAGAAGATATCATTGAGAATTATGTTAGGTAGCATTCCACATCAAAAATTCTGTATTTATCATTTACCTACTCGAGGACGAGCAGGAATTAAGCACGGGGATGCTGATACGTCTCCAACGTATCTATAATTTTTGATTGTTCCATGCTATTATATTATCTATTTTGGATGTTTACGGGCTTTATTAAACACTTTTATATTATTTTTGGGACTAACCTATTAACCTGAGCCCAAAGCAGTTCCTGTTTTTTTCCCTTGTTTCAGTGTTTCGCAGAAAAGGAATATCAAACGGAGTCCAAACGGAATGAAACCTTCGGGAGAGTTATTTTTGGAACGGAAGCAATCCAGAAGACTTGGAGTGCACGTTAGGGAAGCAATGAGGGACGCACGAGGCAGGGGCGCGCCCACCCCCCTCCCCCCTCCAAGCGCGCCCTCCACCCTCGTGGGCCCCTCGTGGCTCCCCTGACATATTTCTTCCGCCTATATATCCATATACCCTAAAACCTTCAGAGAACAGAATAGATCGGGACTTCCGCCGCCGCAAGCCTCTGTAGCCACAAAAAACGAATCGGGACCCTGTTCCGGCACCCTGCCGGAGGGGGGATCCCTCACCGGTGGCCATCTTCATCATCCCGGCGCTCTCCATGACGAGGAGGGAGTAGTTCACCCTCGGGGTTGAGGGTATGTACCAGTAGCTATGTGTTTGATCTCTCTCTCGCTCTCTCGTGTTCTTGAGGTGATACGATCTTGATGTATCGCGAGCTTTGCTATTATAGTTGGATCCTATGATGTTTCTCCCCCTCTACTCTCTTGTAATGGATTGATTTTTCCCTTTGAAGTTATCTTATCGGATTGAGTCTTTAATGATTTGAGAACACTTGATGTATGTCTTGCCGTGCGTATCTGTGGTGACAATGGGATATCACGTGATCCACTTGATGTATGTTTTGGTGATCAACTTGCGGGTTCCGCCCATGAACCTATGCATAAGGGTTGGCACACGTTTTCGTCTTGACTCTCCGGTAGAAACTTTGGGGCACTCTTTTAAGTACTTTGTGTTGGTTTGAATAGATGAATATGAGATTGTGTGATGCATATCATATAATCATGCCCGCGGATACTTGAGGTGACATTGGAGTATCTAGGTGACATTAGGGTTTTGGTTGATTTGTATCTTAAGGTGTTATTCTAGTACGAACTCTATGATAGATCGAACGGAAAGAATACCTTCGTGTTATTTTACTATGGAATCTGGAATAGATCGATCAGAAAGGATAACACTACTAGGGAAAAGGCTAGCAGCAGCGCAGGGTTTAGGTGTATCAGTAGCGCGGGGAGTGGCGCTACTAATAAGGCGCTACAGCTAACACATAGCAGTAGCGCGTGCTCACCAATGCTACTGCTACACAAGTGTAGCAGCAGCGCTTAGTGGAAGCTCACATCGCTAGTAGCTCTAGCGCGCTTTTACGTGGACGCCGCTCTTTGCTATCGCAGTCAGCTGCTAACTTTTATACACTCGCTACTGCTAATTTTAGTAGTTTTTTGTTTTTTTCGGCCTATTTGTTTTGTATTTGAACAGGCTTTATAGAAGAATCTTTAGCACATACAAATGTCATCATGATACACATACAAATGCCTGCGATACCACAAATGTAATCATAGCACATACATACAAATAGTCTCATCATAATCATCATCCAACACAAAGTGGTATCTTGTCATCATCTCAAAAATAGCGATACATGCAAGTCTCGAATACTTGCAACTACAACAACGCCATCCATCTAAACAAAGGTATACGTAAGAAGAGCTATCACTATGAGTGAGAGCGGAACTATGCACGAGACATGAGGTGGCGATTCTGAGTCCTCTCTCCGCTAGCGTGAACCTCAAGTAACTAGCTTCTCCTTCTTGTCTGCTTTTGAAGCCGTTATGGCTGGCGCCCGTGAACCCATTCACTTGCGCCTGACACTCATGCCACTCGTTGTACACCCCCGGAACCTTCCCTTTGTACACGACATAGCAATTCCATCTCGCCATCAAGAAACTAGGTACCTGTTAGAGATGCATGTTCATGAAGAGGATGTACAATCATATATATGCAACAAAATATACTAGAGAAACACCAAAAATGAAAGGGTTAGCAACTAGATGCAACATACAGTATGCAAATTAATTAACTAGAGGTACGCAGATCATCATACGCAAACTAACAAAGTAGCGTTACGCAAGTTCAGCAGGGACCGTGGACATCACAAAGTTTCATCGCTACAAAAAGTATACAAGCTCAACCGACACATATCATCATCATCGGCATCATAAATCACTAGAAGTTCCATCCTTCCATATCATCGAGGATGGACCCTAGCTTCTTGAACGGCGTGAGGTCTAGACATTGCATGCCTATGCGAGTTCGGACGTCAGCTCGCGATATAGGGCCGTGGTGGAACATCCCCTTCACATCGACGACTTCTTTCATGATGATCCTCGAAATGTCGCTTTGTATGCGAAAGAAGTCATCTCTAAGTTTATAATCCGCTTCTCCATGAGATTCTAGCCACTTGTGGATATGATCATCATTTCTGCTTCTCATGCGAAGCTTTTGGTGATCTGTGTTGAACTGGATCATGAGATGGACGATGTAGAATCCATCCTTCTTGCTTGGTTTTGGGACATGGATGCAGGAGAAGTTAGTTTTATGCGCGAAACCCATCTTCTTGTTCCTTTGTTTCCTGATCTGCACGTGGTCACCTCTAAAGCTCAAGCCTTGGAGAGCATCATCTAGAATATTCATTATGTGGGTGTAGTCTTTTTTCTCGTAGTCTCTGGAAGGGTCAAAATACACGGCGTGGGAGACTTGCGGGTAAAGAACGATAAGGACGGCGCACCTGCTGTTGTGGGGAAAAGACACCTCAAATTATTCCCCATATGAGAGAGAAGGAATGATTGAAATGTACGAAAGGGTTGTCCGAAACTGACTTACTTTGGATGATAAGGCACGAGGACAATTTCCCGATCCTTATTATGTACCATGAAGTTTTGGAGGTACTCCCTAGAAGTTTCACGCTCAAAGTCGCCGAGACTCAAGAAAGACTCGTGCATGTAGTACGGATCCGCCACACAGATTTGCGAGACTTCTTCACTCTTCATGACGGAGCTCATATGTAGCGCAAAAATGCGGACGATTGTAAAATCGAGCCGCCTTGTCAGAAACATATCAAAGATATGGTCAAATCGTAGGAAGAACACCTCCGCGGCCGTGTCTCGACGTAGCACTTCCCCTCAGGCACACGAGCCGCGTATGTCGGATATCCTGGATCCTTTGAGGCTAGTAGGCTTTTCTCAGTCGACAACACATGGTCGTGCAGTCTCCTGAGATCCCCTGATAGTGCCTCCAGCGGTTTCGGCAGTAGCATCGGCTCACCCGTGAGATGGAACATGACCGCACCTTTCACGGGTAGACGCTCTTCAGAATGCATCGTCTGGCTACTATGTGCTCTGGCTTGTTTGGAGGCAACTATCTTCCCTGATCTCTTCCTCTCCTTTTTCTTGGGCACACCTTCCAGACCCTTCCTTAACCCCTGCCCCAGTGTTCCTGGGCTAAGTCATCAGACGACCTCGCGCCCGGCTAGTTGAGCCTATGTTGAGGCGGCATCTTCAAAGCGTGTCTGTGAGGATTTCATGAAGAGAGACTTTTTGCAATCCTCGCTACGACCTGCCTGGGGTTGGTGAACTTCACGAAGGGGTGCAGGAGACCCGCGGCTTCACGTTCCGCGTCCTCCTTATCCCATATGGGCCTTTTACCGAGGTAGCCACGGCTTCCGAGGAGATGCTTCCGTGTTCCTTTGTCAAGGCTCTTGAATTTCGCAGCCTTAGCCTTGGCTGCCTCGGTAGCGCAAGTGTCCTTGAACTGTTCGAACTCCTCTTCCGTAAGTGTCGGATTTCCTCCAGAATCTTGGACAGGGGTTCATCAGCCTCAATAGCTCGTTTCACCCTCCCTTTCCAGGAGGCCAAATCATTGCTGAACATGCCCATGGCGTGATTGTTAATCTTTTTCATCTTCGGATCATCCCACGATTGTTCTATGTTATCATCCCGGTCGGGGAACTTGAATCTCTTGTGCAACTTTGTTAGGAGCAATCACGTCAAATGTTCTTTACTCCTTAAGTCATCGTTGTTGATGCTCACAAGATTCCTCAGAGGATGCATCCTACTTGGTTCCCATAGCACTTGCGAGGTTCTTCCGCTCTAACGGCTCAAACTTGCCGGTGCCATCTTTGTGATCACAAGTCGTCCAATCCCTAGTTTGTTAGGTTTTCGTATCCTCTTCTTCTTATGCTTCCTCTTTTCGGTAGCGGCATCGGTGCTGGTACCTTCCCCGCCGGTATCTTCCCTGCCGGTACCTTCCCCACCGGTCTCGGCGCCGCCATCGGTGCCGGCGCCGCCGGTGTCGATGTCAGCATCAGTACCATCATCGAGGCCGACCTGCAAACCTTGCTTAGGAGTCAAATAGTCGAGGTACTCTTGTTCACCCTCATAATCCATCTCGTCTGCATCTTGGTCAGAAGGCCCAGTTTCTTCGTTGTTCGACATGTTTGCTATGATTAAGTGTCCTCATTTATTTCTAATAGTATGAATAAATGAGAAATGACATAAAAGAAATCTATGTGCCAAAGACTGATATGCCAACTATGTAGCACAAATCATGCCTTTATTCACGGGAAATTTCGGCATGACCTTTGCTAAAAAATGGACATATCGAGCGCCTGAAATTCACCAGAACGGAAATGAATCAACATTCCGGCATAATATAGGCCACTCGGATCATTTTCCAAACATGACATGTCCAAAACATGACATATCCACATATCACATGTCCAATTCAAATTTGCATATAAATTCAGCTAATTTTGAAACCTAGCTAAATTCATAACTAAATAGATAACCTAATTAACATAACGCCTAACTAAAACCTAAGTAAATTAACCAAGAACCCTAGCAGAGAGAGGGGTGTTTACAGAGGGTGCAGGGCGAGGAGGCAGGCTCAGCGATCGCCGAGGTTGGGAGGAGGAAGCAGAGGAGGGAGGCGAGGCCGACGGGTCGAGGCGAGCGCCGGGCGCCGAGGTCGGGGCGAGCACCGCGCCGGGGTCGGGGCGAGCGCCCGGGTCGAGGTCGGGCGAGGCTGGGTCGGCGGCCGGTCGAAGGCCGGTCGGGGCGAAGCGCCGGGCCGGGTCGAGCGTGGCGGTGTGACGGGGGAAGAGAGAGTGGTGATTTGGGGGGAAAGGCGGGATGAAGCAGGGAGAGTGAGAATTTTGGGTTAAGTGGACGTAGCAGTAGCGCGTTTGGACAAAAACGCTGCTACTACCTTCAAGAGTCAGAAGCGGTTTATATTTAAATGCGCTAATACTACCTTCAGTAGCTTTAGCGGTTTAGACAAAACGCAGTGCTACTACCTTCGCTACTGCCAGTTTTCCTTTTTCTTTTCCTTTATTTTCTCCCACTTTTATTTCCCGAGAGCAGTGAACGAAGGGAGGGCAATATACATTGCATCATTTGACGGTTAAATATGTATGCAAAATAGGAACATATATATTACATCATTGGACCCATGCATAATAATGGCTAAGTGTGTATACAAAATAGGAACATATATATATATATATATATATATGTATATATTACATCATTTGACCGATAACATATGGTTCCTCAGCATTGACGTTTTCGTTTTTGAGTCAACTTCTTTCCCTTATTGTTCGTCGAAGAATAATTGAGTCCCTCATTGTGACTTTGCCTTTTTCATGGACATTTCGGAAAAACATAGGCACCTCAAAAGCACAATTTGGCGTCAACTCATGCCACACACACAATTTCCATAAACATATCACACACACATAAACATATTTCCATTTTGCAAAAGCATGAAATTTTAATCACCTCTATCTCGAGATCGAGCACACGGTGGAGATGATGTTGTAGGGAGATCAAAAGTGCACAAAGCTCTTATTGACAAAGATAGATCTAGTTAGGGGGAAAATAGGTCACTTAACTAAATCCTACATCTACCTAGCTACCTAATTTGGGAGGAGACAACTTCAACTAGTGGAGGGGAAGGAAAAGAGAAAGGAGATGCATTAATGGAGGTGGTGTAGTTAGGTAGGAGTAATGAAGAGAGAGAAAGGTAGATAGAATAGGGAGAGTAATGGGGGAGAAGTATTGAGGAAGAAGAAGAAGAGTGAGAGTGGGAGCATGTGGTAGGTAGGGGAAAGGGAAGAGAGGAGGGGGAGGGGGAGGGACGGGTGGGGAAAAGGTGGCGGGTTGGTGCCGATTAGTAGTAGCACGGGAGTTAAAACGCGCTGGTGCTAAGGAAGTAGCAGCAGCGCGCTTGGGGCAACGGCGCTACTGCTAACCGGGACCAAAAAGTGTGCCAATTTGAAATTTAGCAGCAGCGACATCAGAAAAAGCACGCTACTACTACATCCATAGCAGTAGCGCGGATCGCGGCACCGCTCTGCTGCTAAATGGAGTTTGGTGGACACCGCCGGTCGATATTTGTAGCAGCGCGGTTTACACCGAGCGCCATCGCTAAAAACTTGTCGCTGGCGAGTTTCCATACAGCGCTACTAACAATTAGGAGCAGCGCTCCTTTTTGAGCCACACTGCTGCTAAGATTCTGTGTATAGGCTTTTCCCTAGTAGTGTAACTTTGAGGTGGTTTCGTACCCTACCATAATCTCTTCGTTTGTTCTCCACTATTAGTGGCTTTGGAGTGACTCTTTGTTGCATGTTGAGGGATATTTATATGATCCAAGTATGTTATTATTGTTGAGAGAACTTGCACTAGTGAAAGTATGAACCCTAGGCCTTATTTCCTATCATTGCAATACCATTTACGCTCACTTTTATCATTAGTTACCTTGCTGCTTTTATATTTTCAGATTACAAAAACCTATATCTACCATCCACATTGCACTTGTATCACCATCTCTTCGCCGAACTAGTGCACCTATACAATTTACCATTGTATTGGGTGTGTTGGGGACACAAGAGACTCTTTGCTATTTGGTTGCAGGGTTGCTTGAGAGAGACCATCTTCATCCAACGCCTCCCACAGATTGATAAACCTTAGGTCATCCACTTGAGGGAAATTTACTCTTGTCCTACAAACCTCTCGCACTTGGAGGCCCAACAACGTCTACAAGAAGAAGGTTATGTAGTAGACATCAAGCTCTTTTCCAAGCGCCGCTGTTGTGAGGTGAGTGCTTGAAGGTGTATCCTTATATCTTGCAATCAAATCTTTTTGTTTCTTGTTTTAGCACTAGTTTAGTTTATAAAAGAATGCTATAAAAATGGAATTGACTTTACCTCATACGCTTCATCTTTGTAACATCCCAAATTTTCAATTTGGAATGTTATACATAGATCATCATTGCATATCATATTTTATTCGCATTTTGGCTTGATCCTTGAAATTTCAAGCAACTCAAGGACCCACGGAGAGAGTTGGGGATTTCGTTATTTTCATATTTGAGTTTTCTCAAATTTTGAAAATAGGATCATTTGATTTTATTTTTTTATCTTCAATTATTCCAATTATAAAAATAAGAGAGAGGGAATAAAGTGACTTTCCCAAAATAAAGGAATATTGAGGATATAATAAAAAATCAAATAAGATTTATTTCAGAGTTTTATTGCTATTTTATTTGAAATTAGGAAAAATGCGCATTTTTCAAAATTGCATTTAGGCCCCAAATAAATGTCCATGTTGTCCGGCTCGATTTTAGAAGTCGGGGAAAATTTATTTCAAGATTTTTGGAGTCCGTCTAGTATTTCTTTTATTTGTTTTTCTGCGTGAAACTATTTAAAAAAACGCGCAACCGACCTAGCCGGGCCGTGTCCGTCCGGGACTCCGACCCGGCCGGCCCTTTAAGAGCTGCGAGGCCCAAGCCGCCCCAAAACCCTAAGCGCCCGCATCCCGCCGCCGGATCTCACCGTCGCCGCCGCCGCCCGCCGCCCGACGCTGCCGGAACCCGCCGCCGACGTCCGCCGCCGCCCGCCCGCCGCGACGTCGCCGCCCGCCGCCGCCACCGCCCGCCGGATCCCCTCGCCTCGCCGCCCACCTCACCGGAACCTTCGGCTGACCCCGACTCGAGGTAGCTGCCGCCGTCGCCGGTTTTCGCCGGTAAATCGCCCGGTTTTAAAAAAAACCGTGGTCCTTTTTTTATTAGATCGGTTTATTTTTTTCCGGTTTAGTTTCGTTAGCGGACGCCCGTCCGTACGTTCGTTTTAAAGAACGGTTTTTGTTGTTTAACAGCAGACAGCGAACGTTCGTTCGTTAACCTGTTCGTCATTTTTGGAGTTGTTGCAGATGATTGGCTCCGAAAGGTTGGAAGGGAGCTGACCACTACAGGATGCACAGATGCGGAGAGAGTGTGTTTTGCCGCACATCAGCTTGATGGACCCGCAACATCATGGTGGGAGAATTACACAGCCACACACCCTATTGACACTTTCACATGGGACCAGTTTCAGCAAGCTTACCGTATTGCCCATGTTTCAGTAGGAGCTATGGCCATGAAGAAGCGTGAGTTTCGCAACTTACGCCAAGGAGGACGGACAGTTGGCTAGTACGTGGATGACTTCAGTAAGTTAGCACGTTATGCCCCAGATGACGTTGCTACGGATGCAACTAAGCAGGAGAAGTTTCGGAAGATCGAATGATGAGCTGAGCATGCGGTTGATGGTAGCAACTTTCAACAACTACCGAGAGTTGGTAGATCGTGCTCGTATGATTGAATTGAAGCGGCAGCAGATTGAAAACCGCAAGAGGAAGTATGGACAAGGAAAGTACAATTGGAGCTCGGCAGGTTACGTTTACCCCGAAACCGGGAGGACAATTTCAGCATACCCATGGAGGAGGGAATTCGCATAATCATAATGGCTCCAAGAATGGTAACGGGAATGGAGGAAGTAACGGCCAGAACCGTACCAACCCGTCAACCCCAGCCAAGAGAGACCTGAGCCAAGTCACTTGCTTTAAGTGTCAGAAGACGGGACATTATGCCAATGAATGTCCTGAAGCCCAGAATGGAAATGGCAATGGAAGCTCTGGGAAGAAGCCGAACCCTTTCAACAGGGGACAGGTGAACCACGTTAACGTGGAGGAGGTTGAAGCCCAGCCAGATGCAGTAATAGGTAAGTTTTTGGTTAAGTCATTTACTGCAATCGTTCTTTTTTATACTGGTGCATCACATTCATACATATCAAGGGGATTTGTGGATAAGTATAAACTGCCCACCAAGGTTCTTAGAACACCTATGTTAGTAAGCTCACCAGGAGCGGAATATATGGCCAGTCGAGGATGTTTTCCAATGCCATTGAGTATAGGTAGGCATGTTTTCCCCTCGGATTTAATCATTTTGGAATTGCAAGGTTTGGATGTGATTCTAGGTATGGTTTGGCTATCGGTGTACGGAGGAAACATCGATTGCGCTAGTAAGTCAATTTTGCTTACCACCCCAGAAGGAAGAAGGATCAAGTATGTGTCACGGCATGAGCCGAAGAGGACACAAGTAAATTCCTTATCAGGAGTTGTGCAGGAGGAAGTACCAGTGGTGAAGGATTACCCGGTCGTATTTCCAGAGGAGTTGCTGTGCATGCCACCGGATAGAGACATTGAGTTTTTATTGAGCTTTTGCGAGCACAGGCCGATATCTAAGAGACCGTCAGGATGCCCGCACAAGATTTGGAGGAAATTAAGAAACAGATTAAGGAGTTACCGGATAAAGGTTTTATTCGCCCAAGTTCTTCACCTTGGGGATCGCCAGTACTTCTAGTGGAGAAGAAGGATGGATCATTGAGGATGGTTGTTGATTATCTAGGATTGAATGAAGTGACTATTAAGAACAAGTACCCGTTGCCGATGATCAATGACTTGTTTGACCAATTGCAAGGAGCTAAGGTATTTTCCAAGATCGATTTGCGATCAGGATACCATCAGTTGAAGATTCGAGAGCAGGATATACCTAAGACGGCTTTTACCACTAGGTACGGGCTGTATGAGTATACCCTATGTCATTTGGTCTGACTAACGCACCTGCCTATTTCATGAACATGATGAACAAGGTTTTTATGGAGTTTCTGCATAAGGAGCATTTGTGTTTAGTACTTGAGAAGCTCAGAGAACATCAGTTATATGCCAAGTTAAGCAGATGTGAGTTTTGGTTGAAGGAAGTTGGATTCCTCGGACATGTTATATCCGGAGAAGGAATAGCAGTAGATCCCACCAAGGTTGTCACTGTGACAAATTGGGTAGCACCAACGATAGTTGGAGAGATCCAGAGTTTTCTAGGACTGGCAGGATACTACCGAAGATTCATTGAGAATTTCTCGAAGATTGCGAAGCCTATGACGGAGTTGTTGAAGAGGACACTAAGTTCAATTGGACTGAGGAATGTGAGGCAAAGGAGATGGTTGGAGCTCATCAAGGATTATGACATGAGATTGCATTATCACCCCGGAAAGGCTAACGTAGTAGCCGATGCGTTGAGCCGCAAGAGCCATGTCAACACACTCTTGACCAGAGAGTTACCAAAGGAGTTAGCCGAGGATCTTCGAGAGCTATGTTTGGAGATAGTTTCGAGAGGCTATGTAGCAGCATTGGTGATTCAGTCTACTTTGATGGATAAGATCAGAGAAGCTCAGAAAACTGACAAGGAGATTGCCTCTATTAAAGAGAAAATGAGCAAGGGAAAAGCTAAAGTATTTCGTGAGGATGAGCCCGATACACTATGGTTTGAGGACCGCGTTTCTGTACCTAATGATCCGGAGATCAGGAAGTTGATTCTGCAAGAGGCCCATGACTCACCATACTCGATTCACCTAGGAAATACCAAGATGTATTTGGATTTGAAGGATACTTTCTGGTGGACTGGAATGAAGAAGGATATTGCAGAGTATGTAGCAGTTCGTGATGTATGTTAGAGAGTGAAGGCGGAGCATCCGAAGCCAGCCGGATTGTTACAGCCATTGCCGATACCCGAATGGAAGTGGGATAAGTTAGGCATGAAATTTATCACGGGATTGCCCAGGACTCGTTCAGGCTATGACTCGATTTGGGTTGTAGTCGATCGTTTGACAAAGGTAGGTCATTTCATCCCAGTGAAGACTACTTACAGAAGTGCCAAGTTGGCTAAGATATACATGACCATGATCGTATGTCTGCATGGAGTTCCGAGGAGCATTATATCAGATAGAGGAACCCAGTTTACCTCAAAGTTCTTGAATCAGTTGCACGAAACTTTGGGAACCAGACTAGAGTTCAAGATGCTTTTTCATCCGCAGATGATGGATGATCGAGAGAGTCAATCAGATTTTGGAGGATATGCTGAGAGCTTGTGCGCTAGATTATGGATCTAGTTGGGACGACAATTTGCCGTATGCAGAGTTCTTTTACAACAACAGTTATCAATCCAGTTTGAAGATGGCCCCTTTCAAAGCCTTGTACGGAAGGAGGTGCAGAACCCCGTTGTTGTGGGATGAAGTTGGAGACTGCCAGTTGTTTGGACCAGATTTGATTAAGGAGTCTGAACAGAAGGTGAAGTTGATTCACGATAGGCTCAAGGTAGCCCAATCCAGGCAGAAGAGCTATGCGGATTCTAAACGCAAGGAGATAGTTTACGAAGTTGGAGACCGAGTTTATCTTCGTGTATCCCCGCTTCGAGGAGTTAAGCACTTTGGAGTTAGGGGAAAATTAGCGCCACGTTTTGTGGGACCATACAAAGTTTTGGAGCGTATGGGAGAAGTTGCTTGCAAGTTGGAGTTGCCCGAAGGATTGTCAGGAGTTCATGATGTGTTCCACATTTCCCAGTTGAAGAAGTGCCACGCAGAGATGGCTGATATACCGCTAAGAGATACAGTGCCGCTGGAAGCGATTCAATTGGATAGTGATTTGACCTATGAGGAGAAACCGGTCAAGATTCTCGAATATGCCAGCCGAGTCACCCGCAGCAAGGTTATCAGGTTTTGTAAAGTTCAGTTGAGCCACCACACCGAGGATGAAGCCACCTGGGAGCGAGAGGAAGATCTGCTGAAGGACCACCCGCACCTATTTTCTAGCCAACCCGAATCTCGAGGGCGAGATTCATCTTCAGGGGGGTAGGTTTGTAACATCCCAAATTTTCAATTTGGAATGTTATACATAGATCATCATTGCATATCATATTTTATTTGCATTTTGGCTTGATCCTAGAAATTTCACGCAACTCAAGGACCCACAGAGAGAGTTGGGGATTTCCTTATTTTCATATTTGAGTTTTATCAAATTTTGAAAATAGGATCATTTGATTTTATTTATTTTATCTTCAATTATTCCAATTATAAAAATAAGAGAGAGGGAATAAAATGACTTTCCCAAAATAAAGGGATATTGAGGATTTAATAAAAAAATCAAATTAGATTTATTTCGGAGTTTTATTGCTATTTTATTTGAATTTAGGAAAAATGCGCATTTTTCAAAATTGCATTTGGGCCCCAAATAAATGTTCATTTTCTCCGGCTTGATTTTAGAAGTTGGGGAAAATTTATTTCGGGATTTTTGGAGTCCGTTTAGTATTTCTTTTATTTGTTTTTCTACGCAAAACTATTTACAAAAACGCGCAACCGACCTAACCGGGCCGTGTCCGTCCGGGACTCTGACCCGGCCGGCCCTTTAAGAGCCGCGAGGCCCGAGCCGCCAGCCCCCGCCCCCGAAACCCTAGCGCCGCCCGCATCCCGCCGCCGCCGCCGGATCCCCTCACCGCCGCGCCGCTCACCGCCGTCAGCCTGACGCCGCCGAACTCCGCCACGCCGCCCGCCTCGAGATCCCCTCGCCGCCGCCAGCCTCACGGAGCTTCGCTGCCGACTCATTGGACCACGACTCGAGGTAGCCGCCGACGCCGGTTTTCGCTGGTTAACCGCCCGGTTTTAAAAGAAACTGCGGTCGTTTTTTATTAGATCGGTTTCTTTTCCGGTTTAGTTTAGTTAGCGGACGCCCGTCCATACGTTCGTTTTAACGAACGGTTTTCGTCATTTAGCCGCAGACAGCGAACGTTCGTTCCTTAACCTGTTCGTCATTTTTTCTTTTTCTTGGATTTCCCGCGATTATTTCTGATTGCAATTTCTGATCCGATTTTCGTTTTAGTATAACTTTTCGCTCGTTTATCGGAATCAGGCGATTCAAGCGCCTAGAGTTTCGTCTCAAAACCCACTTTCCGTTTAACCAACTCAAACAAGTTTTTGCTTCTGTAAAATTTTACTTAGATCCAGATTAGTAAACAAAGCTTGTTTCTTTCGCCGTTGGTTTTTCGTTGCTTCGTTTGATTTGATTCTTTTTGCAAACCGGAGTTCTTAAGTTGAACTTTCTGGTTAGTTCTCTTATTCGAGTTTTACCTGTGCATTATATGAGTACTTATTGTATGCTTGTTTGTTTGCGATAGAGTACCCGGAGTGCGCCGCTTGCTACTTCGAATCTCTAGGTTTCACGGATCATCAGCAAGGCAAGTAACCCTTTGATCATATCCCTTTCATACCCAGTTTTTTGCATTAGATCAATCCTCAAACATTGCATGATTAGGACCTAATTAAATTGTGGGTTTTGGGAAAGTAGATGAGGTAGTACCTATTACCTGTTTTATTATCAAACCCTTGGGAGTTATTTCTACGTTTGCTTATATTGCCATGCTATGCTAGTAGACGTGGATTGGGTGAGTGTATCCATGATGTATGTGAGATTGTTAATTAATGATTTATTTAAGGTGGCAACTTTAATACACATCTGGGTGGATTGAGGCACTGGGTATTCCAAAGCGATTGCCGCTTTTCTTTATGGACCGCCACCCGTGCTCAAAGGGATCATGAGATTATTCATGCTAGAAACTTCCGTGTGCAGCCACAAGCTACTATGGGCTCTAGCATAGTTGATTAAGTTGTGCGAACTCTTAAAGTGGTAGACTAGCGGATGTAGGGAAAGTAGGTGTAACGGTCTACCGGTCGTAAGGTGCTAAGCGCTTACGAAGACTATGTCTCGGTCATCCGTTTCTCAAACACCATGTAGTGCGAGAATTCCAACGGAGGAGATCGAGTCTTGTGGGGAAAAGTGCGCAAACCTCTGTAGAGTGTATAAACTAATCATGGTTAGTCGTGTCCCCGGTTATGGACATCTTGAGTATCTAGTACTTGGATTATCATGTGAATCTCATCATGTTACTTTAAATTAATTTTGTTGTGTTAATGATCATGCTTAATTGGGATTGAGAATGCTGTCAACCATTCCCAATGTTTAACAACCACCATGATAGTTAAATAAAATTTATTCCTTTGCAGTAGGGAAAAATTGGCTTTACGCAAAATTATAACCATAGAGCTTTCCACCAGCCATATATGCATGTAGTATAGCCTGTTTCTGTTCATTACTCTCTATGTGTTACATTGCCAGCATATTCCATGTGCTGACCCGTTTTTGGGCTGCAATGTTCATGTTGCAGATTTTTCAGACGACGAGTAAGGTGCCTTTAGATCGTGGTTCTATACTCAGTGATGCCGTTGGAGTTGATGGACTCGCTTATCTTCCAAGCCTTCCGCTGTTATTGTTAATAGATGGCCTTAAGCCATATTTATTGTAATAGGTTCTCTTTTGAGACTTTTCGATGTAATAAGTGTGTGATCTAGGGATGACACTGATGCACAGAGATCAGACTGTTTGAGGTCTGGTCGCTACAATCTTTTAAATGTCTTTCGTGAGTATGATGGAAAGGAGAATTGTGCCAAAGTGTTAGAAGACGAATGCATTAAAAAATTTGGCACTAAATCTTTATATGATGAGCATGATTGTAATGTTGTTAGTATGAATTCCTTGAATATCCATGATGCTAAGGATATGCAAAGCCACAAGCTTGGGGAAGCTATGTTTGATGAAGATGATATTTTTTGTCCCCCAAGCTTTGATGAGCAATTTTACTATGTTGAAAGCATGCCTCCTATCTGTGATGATTATTGTGATGACACGTATGCTATAAAGAACAATGATAACCATGAAACTTTTCATCTTGATCTTAATTTTCAATCATATGATAGTTATTTTGTTGAGTTTGCTCCCACTACTATTCAAGAGAAAATTTTTGCTTATGTGGAGAGTAATAAAATTTCTATGCAAGTAGATCATGAAAATAATGCTTTAGGTGCTGGTTATATTGTCGAATTCATTCATGATGCTACTGAAAATGAGGGAGGAAAATATGCTTGTAGGAGTTGCAATAATATCAAGTTTCCTCTCTGTGTGCTTAAAGTTTTAAAGTTATGCTTGTTTTGCCTTCCTATGCTAGTTGATTATTGTTCCCATAAGTTGTTTGCTCACAAAATCCCTATGCATAGGAAGTGGGTTATACTTAAATGTGCTAGTCATATTCTTCATGATGCTCTCTTTATGTTTCAATTCTTATCTTTTAGGTGAGCATCATTGAAATCATCATGCCTAGCTAGGGGCGTTAAACGTTAGCGCTTGTTGGGAGGCAACCCAATTTTTTCTAGTTTCTTGCTTTTTAGTTCTGTTTAGTAATAAATAATCCATATAGCTTCTGTTTAGATGTGTTTTTGTGTTTTAGTTAGTGTGTGTGCCAAATAGAACCTTTGGGAAGACTTGGGTGAAGTCTTTATGATCATGTTGTAAAAACAGAAACTTTAGCACTCACGAGATTAGCTAAAACTTTTTACTGAAGAGTGCTATTTAGTTGGTTCTTTTTGCAGATGATTACTAGACAAATTCCTCAGGTGCACCAATTTATTTTAGAATTTGTTGAGTTCCAGAAGTATATGTTTGATACAGATTACTACAGACTGTTCTGTTTTTTGACAGATTCTGTTTTCTATGTGTTGTTTGCTTATTTTGATGAATCTATGAGTAGTATCGGAGGGTATGAACCATAGAGAACTTGTAATACAGTAGATATTACACCAATGTGAATTTAGAATGAGTTCACAACAGTAACTAAGTGGTTATTTGTTTTCTTATACTAACCGAGCTTACGAGTTTTCTGTTAAGTTTTGTGTTGTGAAGTTTTCAAGTTTTGGGTAAAGATTCGATGGACTATGGAATAAGGAGTGGCAAGAGCATAAGATTGGGGATTACCAAGGCACCCCAAGGTAATATTCAAGGACAACCAAGAGCCTAATCTTGGGGATGCCCCGGATAGCATCCCCTCTTTCGTCTTCGTTCATCGGTAACTTTACTTGGGGCTATATTTTTATTCACCACATGATATGTGTTTTGCTTGGAGCATCATGTCATTTTATTTTCTTTAGCTTTGCTTGATGTTTGAATAAAATACCAAGATCTGAAATTCTTAAATGTTAGAGGGTATTCACATAGTTGCATAATTATTCGACTACTCATTGATCTTCACTTATAACTTTCGGAGTAGTTTGTTGTTTGCTCTAGTGCTTCACTATATCTTTTAGAGCACGGCGGTGGATGTATTTTGTAGAAATAGATGAACTCTCATGTTTCACTTATATTATTTTGAGAGTCCTAAACAGCATGGTAATTTGCTTTCGTTATGAAACTAGTCCTAATATTATGGGCATCCAAGAGGGATATAATAAAAACTTTCATATAAAGTGCATTGAATACTATGAGAAGTTTGATTCTTTATGATTGTTTTGAGATATGAAGATGGTGATATTAGAGTCATGCTAGTTGAGTAGTTGTGAATTAGAGAAATACTTGTGTTGAAGTTTGCAAGTCCCGTAGCATGCACGTATGGTAAACGTTATGTAACAAATTTGAAACATGAGGTGTTCTTTGATTGTCCTCCTTATGAGTGGTGGTCGGGGACGAGCGATGGTCTTTTCCTACCAATCTACCCCCCCTAGGAGCATGCGCGTAGAGTGCGGATTTTTGGAGGCCGAGCTCCAGTGAGCTCGGTATTTTCAAAAAATCAAAAAGCCTATTTAAAAGTTCCAAAAAAATCTGAAAAAAATTTCATGGGAACATACATGTATTCCGCAAGAACGTGTTAATTTTTGTCGAAAAATGTTGTGATTTGTAGGCTGTACAAAAATAACAAATTTCTGGCCCAATAACAAAAATAAAAGGCCCATTTAAAAATGTGTATTTATCTTTTTTTCAGATGCCACATGTAAACGTATAATGCTGTGAAATGTTGCATATACATAGTATACATGTGCATGTGTGTTCACAAAATAAATTTAGAATTTTTCGCGCTCTGAAAAAATAAATTTTGAAAACGAGCTCACTGGAGCTTGGCCTTTGTTGGCATTTTCCGCATGCGCGTAGTGCTGGGTTTTTGATGACTTGTAGATTTTTGCAATAAGTATGCGAGTTCTTTATGACTAATGTTGAGTCCATGGATTATACGCACTCTTACCCTTCGATCATTGCTAGCCTCTTCGGTACCATGCATTGCCCTTTCTCACATCGAGAGTTGGTGCGAACTTCGCCGGTACATCCAAACCCCGTGATATGATACGCTCTGTAACACATAAACCTCCTTATATCTTCCTCAAAACAGCCACCATACCTACCTATTATGGTATTTCTAAAGCCATTCCGAGATATATTGCCATGCAACTTTCCACCGTTCTGTTTATCATGACACGTTCATCATTGTCATATTGCTTTGCATGATCATGTAGTTGACATAGTATTTGTGGCAAAGCCACCATTCATAATTCTTTCATACATGTCACTCTTGGTTCATTGCATATCCCGGTACACCACCGGAGGCATTCATATAGAGTCATACCTTGTTCCAATATCGAGTTGTAATCATTGAGTTGTAAATAAATAGAAGTGTGATGATCATCATTTTCTAGAGCATTGTCCCAAGTGAGGATGTCACAGCCCCAGATCAGCCCTTGCTTGACTTTGCTTGCTCATCTGGTCATCGTGTTTACGATTTAAATAAATTTGAATTGGGGATTGTTCAAACCCTAGCAGATAATAATTTCAACTAGGATCAAAATAAAAATATTTCAATGTACCCAAAATGCCCTTCATAAATGTCCATCATTTTAGAATTGGTCTAGAACCTCTGCCAAAAATGACGCACATATTTGAAGGCCATTCTGGATTTTTGAATTAATTCAAATTGTATTTGCATTTGGGCATTTTAATGCTATAAAATATTTTAAATGCTCAAATAATCATAAACTAAAATGTTTACTGTTGGATATATTCTAAACAGTAGCCATGGTTAGTTTCATGATTTTTGGTAATACCCTGGCATTTTTAATAAAGCCCTAAAGTTTACAGAATAATAGAAAACATCAATAATTAGAAGAGAGAGAGAGAGAGAGAAGAGCTCACCTAGCCCACCTGGCGGCCCAACTGTGCAGCCCAGCCCAGCACCGCAGCCCTCTCGCTGCCTTCCTCCTCACGCCAAGAGGGTGGCGCATGGTCGCCACAAGACGCCGCCACCTCCTGCCTGCCTGTGTGTACCCCCCCCCCCGACGCTCTGGACGACTCTGGCATCGCCACGCAAACCCCTGGACCCCCTCGACCGCTCCCCTCTCTCCCTGCCTCGCCTCTCTCACTCCCTCTCCCGAAGCCGAGCGAGCCCGTCGCCACCGCTTGCTGCTGCCGCGGCCACCGGCCACCCCATGCCCCGCCTACGCACCAAGAAGCTCCGCCACGACGCACTCTTCCTCCTCGATGAGTCACGTGAGCTCGGCCGCTCTGCATCGCCGCCTGCATCGCCTTCTTCTCCCTCCGGCCGCCGAGATAGCCGGCAACGCCATGACGCCGTCCGTGCTTCCCCGAGCCCACTTCGACGCCCCCTACAACCGCAGTGAGCCACTACGTCGAGCCCCTCTCTCCCCGTGCTTGTTTGCCCCCTCTGGCTGTCGCCGCTAAGCCCGAGACCTCACTACCACGGCCATGGCACCACCGCTGCCATCGACGCCATAGCTCGCTCTGGCGTGTCCCGTGTTCAAGATTTCCTCAGAGCACGTACCACCCACCAGTTCCTCCTCTAGTGCACCGTAGCGTCGAGTCGGTCGGCGCCCGAGCTCCGGCCGCCGCCGGTGAGGTCGCTGCCACCATTTCCGGCCACCCCAGCCGCTGACTCCGGTCCCGTTGGATGCGGAAGAGCGCCAGCTACGCGTAGAGCCTCTCCGCCGCTTGTTTGGTCACCGGACGAGAAAACCCGACGGCCTCCGCCGTGTCTGTCGTCGCCGGCGTCGAGCCGTGGACCAAGTCCGGCGGCTTTGACCCCGCTGACCAGGGGTTTGACCTTCCCTGGCTCAATGACAGGTGGGGCCGCCCTGCTAACTAACCTAGATTAGAGTTAACTAAACCTAGCTAGTTTAGTTTAGCTACTGACACGCGGAACCCACTGGTCAGTTTGAGCTGGGCCGCCCCTATTGACTTGCTGACGTCACACCGACGTCATGCTGATGCAGTTAATAATTTTCTGGATTTAATATAATTCAGGAAATTCCAGAAAATAGCCAAAACTTCTAAAATTCATAGAAAATCAACTGTAGCTCCAAATCAAATAATCTATATATGAAAAATGATCAGAAAAATCCAATCTATCCATCTGTATCATTTTCATGCATGTTTGAGAAAGTTAACCTCACTGTTTAGGATGAAACATGATTAGGACAAATTTGATAATAGTTTTGGAGTTGGAATTTGATCTAGTTTTGAATTCCACTTCAATCAAAATGACTTTCTGTTGCATTAGCTCAAATCACAGCATATTGCCATGACATTAATGCATCATATTTGTTGCATTGCATTGATTGTGTCCCTCTTTGTTTGCCGGTAATTGTCCCCTCTCGATAGACGTGGTTCCGACGATGAGTTCAATGACACCGATGAAGAACTATACTATCTTCAGAAGTGTCAGGCAAGCAAAGCCTCCTTGTTCATTCCGATATAAACCCACTCTCTCGCTCTTGCTCTCTTTTACTGCATTAGGACAACAACGATTCATCTGTTACTTGTTGCGGTAGCTGAACCCCTTTATCCTCTGCATGACCTGTCATTGCCACAGTAAATAGATGAAACCCCCTAGCATGAGTAGGGGTTGTTTGAGCCCTCTTGTGCCTACTCATTCATGCTTGTTTGTCATGCCTGCTAATGCTTAGAGTTGAGTCATGTCTAAGTCATCGGGGATGAATCAGAGGTGTGTGAACATGTCCTACTGTGTGTGAGCTAAGTGTGTGAACACGATTTGGTAAAGGTAGCGGTGAGAGGCCATGTAGGAGTACATGGTGGGTTGTCTCATTGAAGCCGCCCTCGTGAACTGAGTTCTGTGTTTGTGATCCATGAAACAGCTACTACCATGCATTGGGCCCCAAATATGACCCCGCTCGACTTCTTAATCACCCTTGTCCTCTGTCCAGGAGTTGCAAGTAGTTTCTGGTGTTTGTAGTATGTTGGAGGCCGTGCGCAGCGCTGACCCGAGGGGTGGGCTGTGATGCGGTAGGCACGTGGCACGGTGTACTAGGCGCCCGTTTGGTGTCTCTAGAACCCTGCACACATCGTTCGGGGCCGTATGTGGAAACTTCGGCCGGACTCCCTACGGATGGAACCTGAATAGGCAATAAACCTGGACTAGAGACTTGAGTGTTTAGGTAGGTCATGGTCTACACCCACGTCGGTTTTCACTTGAAGTCTACCGAGCACATGTCGTGTGCAGACGCTAAGTGGTGGAAACATGTATGAACAAGTACACCCCTGCAGGGTTAACATCATCTATTCGAATAGTCGTGTCCGCGGTAAAGGACATCTGGGTTGCCTATAACAGTTCATAGACAAGTGAAAGTGGATACTTTAAAATGCGCAAGATAAGCGTGAGTGCTATGGATGGCGTTCTCGTAGGGAGATGGGAGCTGATCCATAGTGGTGTATTGATATGGTGAATATGTGGACTCGTGTGCGCCACCTCAAAAAATTTACTTGCGATGTAGTTCAGATAGCTACCGAGTCAAAGCTGGCTTTGCGGTCAAACTCCACCACCCCTTTGTTGATAATGATGCATATGTAGTTAGTTCGATGTAAGTCTTGTTGAGTACATTTGTACTCACGTTTGTTTATTTTATGTTTTGCGAGAGACGTCGGTCTTGCTAGTAGTTCCGCTGTGGACTTGACGTTTAGCTTGTTACCTCAACGATCTTGTGCCCTCGGCGGGATCTCGGTAGATAGTCGCTTCTCAACCCTTTTCATTTATAGATGTCTGTACTCGGACATGTTTAGCTTCCGCATGTGTTTGACTTGTATGCTCTGAATGCGGGTCGAGAGACCCATGTTTGTAATATCTCGCTCCTCGAGCCTAATGAATAAATACTTTGAGTCAGAGAGTTATGTTGTGATGCCATGTTGTATTTACACATATCGAGCATATTGTGTGTATGTTTGAAATGCTTGGTATGTGTGGGATCCGACAATCTAGTTGTTTATCCTTGGCAGCCTCTCTTATGGGGAAATGTAGTCTAGTGCTTCCTTGAGCCATAGTAGTCCGCTATAGCTCGGTTCACCGGAGTCCTGCTAGGCCAGCATTACTGCTCAGGACACTTGACTGGCCGGCATGTGTTTCACTTCGTTCATGTGCCTGTCCCTTCGGGGAAATGTCACGCGGTGACATCCGGAGTCCTGCCTAGCCTGCTACAGCCCGGGTTCCCGGAGTCCTATTAGCCCAAAGGTTACAGCCCGGATTCACACGCCTTGACCGACATGCTCAAGTTGATTCATGTATGCCTGTCCCCATGGGTTAGTGCCGCTTTGGGTTCACGACTAGCCATGTCGGCCCGGTTCTTCTGTCATATGGATGCTAGCGACACTATCATATACGTGAGCCAAAAGGCTAAACGGTCCCGGGCCATGGTAAAGCGACACCGTGGGAATACCGTGCGTGAGGCCGCAAAGTGATATGAGGTGTTACCAGCTAGATCGATGTGACTTGGAATCGGGGTCCCGACAGCTTTGGTATCGAGCCCGACTACCAAGAGGATTACCAAGCCAAACCGGGTGAAGTTGTGTCTAGAAATGCTTTAGTTATGTAAGGGAATTGATTGTGGAAGGAACATAAGGCTCTTTTACTCCTTTACCCTATGGCCTTCGATCCGAGTCATCCTCTTCTCTTCTACGGGGATTAAGAACTAGGCTTCTCATCTTTCTATCAGGATCACGTGTTACTAATCTGTAGACTTGCAAGAGTGTTGGATGTAAGCCCCAGTTCAGTTTCTATTACTTCCGTATGTTCATAGCTGGCCTCGGAACCTTGATATGATGTTGTTGAGTGGCTATGCCACCATTTTGCATGATGTCTCAAATCTTTTTGAGCATTTACAGCCGTTATGCTGTCCGAGTCATCCCTGGTTTCTAAACTATCTGATGCATTTGCAAATTCTTCCTTCCTGTTCACGGTGTCCTTTTGGTCGGAATAAGCACACTAATCTGTGAGTTGAGGTACTCTGTTGCCTCGGCATATATGTCGGAGCTAGTATGATTAACCTAGGTGTTTTAGGGAGTCACCTAGTAATCTAGTCATGTTTTGTGTTCCGGTGTGATGATTCTGGCCATTATTCCCGAAAGCATCCCATGATGTTATTAGTTAGTAGGTATTCTATTCCTGGGTTCTTGAACCCGAGGTTCATCCTACCTACCTCCTGTTGATAGTGTTTGCTAGTTCCTTTAGGTTATTAGTAACTTTGCGATAGCCCTCGGGGTCCGTGGTATTTCCTTCTTCCAAATACCATGAACCAATAAGGCAGAAGTTATTGAACCAAAAGATCACAACCAGAGTACTCTTGAGGAGTTATCCATTCATAATTGTGACTCTTCCAGTCCTACCTCTCTGCATGGGTTATCCGGAAGAAACATGTTGAACTTGGTTCGACATACTAATCTATGCATCCACAACTCAGAAAGTTATATGTTCCTCGAGTTGTTCCTCCTTAGTTGTATTCTGACCCCCGTCCATCAATTGATAGTCAAGGGTATGTGTGCATTCGTTATCCATGCCTACTACTCTTGTGCCATCAAGCCATTCTATTCGGGAATGACTAGGAGAAACAAACTCCAGTACCTCATCCATATCTAGGATTGGGTCAAAGCAATTGTATTCCGCGGATCAAAATGCCAAACCAGCTTTTGCTCTGCTGTACCTTGGAGTGTTACCATCTTTATGTCAAGAGTGTCATGAGAATTGCACCACCTCTTATGAATTCTTGACGCAGTAATACTTCTTGCCATCATTGTTCATTCCTTGGTTCCCGTGTTATTGTAACCGGAATGCCGACAAGTGTATCGTGATGTGTGAAATCAATACTCCTAGCAACTTCGTTGCTTGGTAGTTAAAGGACAATATTTTCATTCTTAGCGTGTTGGTTCTTGAATCATCATTCTAAGATAGATTGTGCTACCTAGTCCTTATTTCTGGTGCACTCTTCGATCAACGAGTTAGGATTGTGTCAATCCCTCGCTCCCTTGATCATATCATCTTGCCCTAAAAAGCAAGGTTGTTCTCGAGCTTAGTAACATACCGGTGGTTCGTGATTTTCTGAATATCTTCTCGGAAGTGTTACCAGGTTATCCCTGACTGTTATGTTGAGTTCGTGATCAAGTTGGCTTCTTATAAACCACCCCCTTCTCCAAGAATCTGTGTAGGATACCCCTGAGCTAGTTGGCTAAGCTAAACAACAACTTGGAGAGTTGGAGGATAAAAGCTTAATCCACTTAGTTCGCCTCAAAGGGATACCTTGTGTGTGTGTGTGTGTGTGTGTGTTTAAGAAAGATGATATCTCCATTGATTGGTCCTTGTGATCAGTTGTTGGATCCATTGCCTTGTAAAAACCTTTGACTTGAGTATGGGCCATCATCAAGTCAAATCAGAACCAACGATGTTCGTAATGTTGTCTTACTCGTGGTTGATCCCTCGAGCATACACCATTACATCTTTTGGTCTGACCAATACCAACACATTGTTCACATAATGGTGGAAGTCCAGTGATATGGAAATTCCGATGAGTTGCTGTTGAGCCCATCAGTAGCATTTTGTCTCCCCCATGATTCATGTTGAACATCCACCTAGTGTTGGAAACTTTGTAAGCATTACCTTCATGTTTCGTTCATGAAGCCTATGCTTGGATGGAAGAAGTGACTTCCTCGAATTCATGTGCTTTAGGTGTAAGTTGTCGCCATGAATTTGGGAAAGGTTTGTTTTGTTTCCTCTGGAATCATCCCAAGTCAGTCATTCCTGTGAAAAGTATTCTATGGTCTGATAGACTGATAATCTTCATTCCATATGCAATCCCTAGCACACCAAGCCACTAACTGATTTGTTCAAGGAGAAGAAGTTTCTTCATAAGAGCTAATCATATGACCTATGCAAGGACTTCGTTATCCGCGATGATGGTTCCCCACCTAAACTCGGTAGTGTTCTATCATAAGACTACCATGTGGTCATGTTTGTCTGGGATAGCGTGTTCACACATGTTTAGCAGAACCAGCTCATGTTTTGGAGCTTGCTATCGTAGTTCATCTCCCGAGAATCTCGTAATGCCATCTCGTCGATTTTTGTTGCAAACTTCATTTTTCTCTCTAGACTGGGTGGGTCTGGAATATCCTGACACCAACCAGATCTGAATCTCAGGCAGATATGATGGTTGGATCATTCCTAGCATTTGCATTATGTCCCCAGCTTGCACCCCAGCAATTGTTGCCCAGGACCATCTTCAAAAGCGGTCCTACCATGGGTCCCATCCATCCCCGATGATAAGCAAAATCATCCATCGCGTTGTCTTCAACAAGGTAGTCCACATCATCCATTCAAATCCGGATATGCCAGTCCTTTGAATTCCGCCAAACGATCAATTATAAATTTCCTTAAGATGGTATGAAGAGTTTCAATGATCTATGGATCAAAAGTAATTCTTTTTGCCACTTAAGGGAACAGTCCAACGAGTCACCTCTTCCAAGGTGCCCCGTTACGGGATCATGGCAATTATTTTCTCGCCACCTTGACACCATCCACCATCTCTCTAAGCGTGGAATTGTTGCCCACCAAATCAAACCTCGTCGCTTGTTCCTCCATCCCTCTTGATGTGTTTCGTGTCTCAGCTCGAGAGATGTTTCAATGTCTCACTCGATGAGTGATCCTGAGTCGTTCGATCTTCGAGAAGATCGATCCTTCTGGAGTTTTCCCTTTCCTCTCTTTGTCATGTTAGTTGGAGTTCTCAAAGCAAGACATCGAGACAAAGATGGTGATCATGTCAATGTTCTTATGAAGTGCAACCTAGATCGTGAAGACCGTGTTAGCTAGTGTTCCCTCTGTCTTCTTACCTCACGTCTTGAATCTCGGGACGAGATTCTTGTTTAGTGGGGGTGAGCTGTCACAGCCCCAAATCAGCCCTAGCTTGACTTTGCTTGCTCATCTCGTCATCATGTTTACGATTTAAATAAATTTGAATTGGGGATTGTTCAAACCCTAGCAGATAATAATTTCAACTAGGATCAAAATAAAAATATTTCAATGAACCCAAAATGCCCTTCATAAATGTCCATCATTTTAGAATTGGTCTAGAACCTCTGCCAAAAATGATGCACATATTTGAAGGCCATTCTGGATTTTAAATGGTGTAATGCTATAAAATATTTTAAATGCTCAAATAATCATAAACTAAAATGTTTACTGTTGGATATATTCTAGACAGTAGCCATGATTAGTTTCATGATTTTTGGTAATGCCCTAAAGTTTACAGAATAATAGAAAACATCAATATTTAGAAAAGAGAGAGAGAGAGAGAGAGAAGAGCTCACCTAGCCCACCTGGCGGCCCAACTGTGCAGCCCAGCCCAGCACCGCATCCCCTCTGTCGTCTTCCGCCTCACGCCAAGAGGGCAGGGCGCGCGTGGTCGCGCTGCCACCTCCACCTCCCTGCCTGCGTGTACCCCCGATGCTCACTGGGCGACTCGCATCGCCACGCAGACCCTGGACCCACTCGACCGCTCCCTCTCTCCTGCCTCGCCTCTCGCTCCCTCTCCCGGGTTAAGCGAGCCTGTCACGGCGCTTATCGCCATGCCACCGGCCACCCCATGCCCCACCGACGTGCCAAGAAGCTCCGCCACGACGCCGTCTTCCTCCTCGATGAGTCACATGAGCTCGACCGCTCTGCATCGCCGCCTGCATTGCCTTCTTCTCCCTCCGGTCGCCGAGATCACCGGCAATGCCATGACGCCGTCCGTGCTTCCCCGAGCCCACTTCGACGCCCCCTACAACCGCAGTGAGCCACTACGCCGAACCCCTCTCTCCCCGTGCTCGTTTGCCCCCTCTGGCTGTCGCTTCCGTCAAGCCCGAGACCTCACTACCGCCGGCCATGGCGCCACCGCGGCTACTGACGCCATAGCTCATACCGCTGGCGTGTCCCCCGTGTTCAGTACTTCCCCAGGAGCACGTAGCACCCAACAGTTCCTCCCCTAGTGCACCGTAGCGTCGAGTCGGTCGGCACCCGAGCTCCGACGGCCGCCGTTGAGGTCGCCGCCATCGTTTCTGGCCACCCGAGTCGCTGACTCCGGTCCCGTTGGATGCGGAAGAGCGCCAGCTACGCGTAGAGCCTCTCCGCCGCTTGTTTGGTCACCGGACGGCAAAACCCGACGGCCTCCGCCGTGTCTGTCGTCGCCGGCGTCGAGCCGTGGACCAAGTCCGGCGGCTTTGACCCCGCTGACCAGGGGTTTGACCTTCCCTGGCTCAATGACAGGTGGGGCCGCCCTACTAACTAACATAGATTAGAGTTAACTAAACCTAGCTAGTTTAGTTTAGCTACTGACACGCGGAACCCACTGGTCAGTTTGACCTGGGCCGCCCCTGTTGACTTGCTGACGTCACACCGACGTCATGCTAACGCAGTTAATAATTTTCTGGATTTAATATAATTCAGGAAATTCCAGAAAATAGCCAAAACTTCTAAAATTCATAGAAAATCAACCGTAGCTCCAAATCAAATAATCTATATATGAAAAATGATCAAAAAAATCCAATCTATCCATCTATATCATTTTCATGCATGTTTGAGAAAGTTAACCTCACTGTATAGGATGAAAAATGATTAGGACAAATTTGATAATAGTTTTGGAGTTGGAATTTGATCTAGTTTTGAATTCGACTTCAATCAAAATGACTTTCTGTTGCATTAGCTCAAATCACAGCATATTGCCATGACATTATCATGCATCATATTTGTTGCATTGCATTGATTATGTCCCTCTTTGTTTGCCGGTAACTGTCCCCTCTCGATAGACGTGGTTCCGACGATGAGTTCGATGACACCGATGAAGAACTATACTATCTTCAGAAGTGCCAGGTAAGCAAAGCCTCCTTGTTCATTCTGATATAAACCCACTCTCTCGCTCTTGCTCTCTTTTACTGCATTAGGACAACAACGATTCATCTATTACTTGCTGCGGTAGCTGAACCCCTTTATCCTCTGCATGACCTGTCATTGCCACAGTAAATAGATGAAACCCCCTAGCATGAGTAGGAGTTATTTGAGCCCTGTTGTGCCTACTCATTCATGCTTGTTTTTCATGCCTGCTACTGCTTAGAGTTGAGTCATGTCTAATTCATCGGGGATGAATTAGAGGTGTGTGAACATGTCCTACTGTGTGTGAGCTAAGTGTGTGAACACGATTTGGTAAAGGTAGCGGTGAGAGGCCATGTAGGAGTACATGGTGGGTTGTCTCATTGAAGCCGTCCTTAGGAACTGAGTTCTGTGTTTGTGATCCATGAAACAGCTATTACCATGCATTGGGCCCTGAAATATGACCCCGCTCGACTTCTTAATCACCCTTGTCCTCTGTCCAGGAGTTGCAAGTAGTTTCTGGTGTTTGTAGTATGCTGGAGGCCGTGCACAGCGCTGACCCGAGGGGTGGGCTGTGATGCGATAGGCACGTGGCACGGTGTATCGGGCACCCGTTTTGTGTCTTGGGAACCCTGCACACATCGTTCGGGGCCGTATGTGGAAACTTTGGCCGGACTCCCTATGGATGGAACCTGAATAGGTGATAAACCTGGACTAGAGACTTGAGTGTTTAGGTAGGTCGTGGTCTACACCCACGTCAGTTTTCGCTTCAAGTCTACTGAGCACATGGCGTGTGCAGACGCTAAGTGGTGGAAACATGTATGAAGAAGTACACTCCTTCAGGGTTAACATCATCTATTCGAATAGTCGTGTCCGCGGTAAAGGACTTCTAGGTTGCCTATAACAGTTCATAGACAAGTGAAAGTGGATACTTTAAAATGCACAAGATAAGCGTGAGTGCTATGGATGGCATTCTCGTAGGGTGACGGGAGCGGATCCATAGTGGTGTACTGATATGGTGAATATGTGGACTCGTGTGCGCCACCTCAAAAGAGTTACTTGCAATGTAGTTCGGGATAGCCACCGAGTCAAAGCTGGCTTGTCAGTCAAACTCCACCACCCCTTTGTTGATAATGATGCATATGTAGTTAGTTCTGATGTAAGTTTGCTGAGTACATTTGTACTCACGTTTTCTTATTTTATGTTTTGCAGAGAGACGTCAGTCTCGCTAGTAGTTCCAAGTGGACTTCGACGTTTAGCTTGTTACCTCAGCTACGATCGTGTGCCCTTGGCAGATCTCAGTAGATAGTCGGGCTTCTCAAATTTGTTCATTTATAGATGTCTGTATTTCGGACATGTTTAGCTTCCGCATGTGTTTGACTTGTATGCTTTGAATGCGGGTTGAGAGACCCATGTTTGTAATATCTCGCTCCTCGGGCCTAATGAATAAATACTTTGAGTCGTAGAGTTATGTTGTGATGCCATGTTGTATTTACACATATCGAGCATATTGTGTGTATGTTTGAAATGCTTGGTATGTGTGGGATCCGACAATCTAGTTGTTTATCCTTGGCAGCCTCTCTTGTGGGGAAATGTAGTCTAGTGCTTCCTTCAGCCATAGTAGTCCACTACAGCTCGGTTCACCGGAGTCCTGCTAGCCCAAAGACTACCGCTTAGGACACTTGGACCGGCCGGCATGTGTTTCACTTCCTTATGTCTGTCCCTTCGGGAAATGTCACGCATGGTGACATCCGAGTCCTGCCTAGCCTGCTACAGCCCGGGTTCCCGGAGTCCTGTTAGCCCAGGTTACAGCCCGGATTCACGCAGCCGAGGACATGCTCGAGTTGATTCATGTATGCCTGTCCCCATGGGTTAGTGCCGCTTTGGGTTCACGACTAGCCATGTCGGCCGGGTTCTCTGTCATATGGATGCTAGCGACACTATCATATACGTGAACCAAAAGGCTAAACGGTCCCGGGCCATGGTAAAGCGACACCCGTGGGAATACCGTGCGTGAGGCCGAAAAGTGATATGAGGTGTTACCAGCTAGATCGATGTGAATTGGAATCGGGGTCCTGACAGAGGAAAAGTAAAAAAAAGAAAAAAAGAAAAGAGAAAGGCCATAAAAAAGGCCCAAAAAATGAGAGAACAAGAGAGAAGGGACAATGTTACTATCCTTTTTACAACACTTGTGCTTCAAGGTAGCACCATAATATTCATAATAGAGAGTCTCTTGTTTTGTCACTTTCATATACTAGTGGGAACTTTTCATTATAGAACTTGGCTTGTATATTCCAACAATGGGCTTCCTCAAATGCCCTAGGTCTTCGTGAGCAAGCAAGTTGGATGCACACCCACTTAGTTTCTTTTGTTGAGCTTTCATATATTTATAGCTCTAGTGCATCCGTTGCATGGCAATCCCTACTCCTTGCATTAACATCAATCGATGGGCATCTCCATAGCTCATTGATTAGCCTCGTTGATGTGAGACTTTCTTCCTTTTTTTCTTCTCCACATAACCCCCATCATTATATTCTATTCCACCCATAGTGCTATATCCATGGCTCACGCTCATGTATTGCGTGAAGGTTGAAGAAATTTGAGACTACTAAAGTATGAAACAATTGCTTGGCTTGTCATTGGGGTTGTGCATGATGAGAGCATTCTTGTGTGACGAAAATGGAGCATGACCAAACTATATGATTTTGTAGGGATGAACTTTCTTTGGCCATGCTATTTTTAGAAGACATGATTGCTTAGTTAGTATGCTTGAAGTATTATTGTTTTTATGTCAATATTAAACTTTTGTCTTGAATCTAATGGATCTGAATATTCTTGCCACAATAAAGAAGATATCATTGAGAATTATGTTAGGTAGCATTCCACATCAAAAATTCTGTTTTTATCATTTACCTACTCGAGGACGAGCAGGAATTAAGCTTGGGGATGCTGATACGTCTCCAACGTATCTATAATTTTTGATTGTTCCATGCTATTATATTATATGTTTTGGATGTTTATGGGCTTTATTAAACACTTTTACGTTATTTTTGGGACTAACCTATTAACCCAGAGCCCAGTGCCAGTTCCTGTTTTTTCCCTTGTTACAGTGTTTCGCAGAAAAGGAATATCAAACGGAGTCCAAACGGAATGAAAACTTCGGGAGAGTTATTTTTGGAACGGAAGCAATCCAGAAGACTTGGAGTGCACGTCAGGAAAGCAACAAGGGGGGCACGAGGCAAGGGGCGCGCCCACCCCCCCAGGCGCGCCCTCCACCCTCGTGGGCCCCTCGTGGCTCCCCTGACGTATTTTCCGCCTATATATATCCATATACCCTAAAACCTTCAAAGAACAGAATAGATCGGGAGTTCCGCCGCCGCAAGCCTCTGTAGCCACCAAAAACCAATCGGGACCCTGTTCCGGCACCCTGCCGTAGGGGGGATCCATCACTAGTGGCCATCTTCATGATCCCGGCGCTCTCCATGACGAGGAGGGAGTAGTTCACCCTCGGGGCTAAGGGTATGTACTAGTAGCTATGTGTTTGATCTCTCTCTCTCTCTCTCTCTCTCTCTCTCTCTCTCGTGTTCTTGAGGTGATACGATCTTGATGTATCGCGTGCTTTGCTATTATAGTTGGATCTTATGATGTTTCTCCCCGTCTACTCTGTTGTAATGGATTGAGTTTTCCCTTTGAAGTTATCTTATCGGATTGAGTCTTTAATGATTTGGGAACACTTGATGTATGTCTTGCCGAGAGTATCTGTGGTGACAATGGGATATCACGTGATCCACTTGATGTATGTTTTGGTGATCAACTTGCGGGTTCCGCCCATGAACCTATGCATAGGGGTTGGCACACGTTTTCGTCTTGACTCTTCGGTAGAAACTTTGGGGCACTCTTTGAAGTACTTTGTGTTGGTTTTAATAGATGAATCTGAGATTGTGTGATGCATATCGTATAATCATGCCCGCGGATACTTGAGGTGACATTGGAGTATCTAGGTGACATTAGGGTTTTGGTTGATTTGTATCTTAAGGTGTTATTCTAGTACGAACTCTATGATAGATCGAACGAAAAGAACAGCTTCGTGTTATTTTACTACGGACTCTTGAATAGATCGATCAGAAAGGATAACTTTGAGGTGGTTTCGTACCCTACCATAATCTCTTCGTTTGTTCTCCGCTATTAGTGGCTTTGGAGTGACTCTTTGTTGCATGTTGAGGGATATTTATATGATCCAAGTATGTTATTATTGTTGAGAGAACTTGCACTAGTGAAAGTATGAACCCTAGGCCTTATTTTGTATCATTGCAATACCGTTTATGCTCACTTTTATCATTAGTTACCTTGCTGTTTTTATATTTTCAGATTACAAAAACCTATATCTACCATCCATATTGCACTTGTATCACCATCTCTTCGCCGAACTAGTGCACCTATACAATTTACCATTGTATTGGGTGCGTTGGGTACACAAGAGACTCTTTGCTATTTGGTTGCAGGGTTGCTTGAGAGAGACCATCTTCATCCTACGCCTCCCACGGATTGATAAACCTTAGGTCATCCACTTGAGGGAAATTTGCTATTGTCCTACAAACCTCTGCACTTGGAGGCCCAACAACGTCTACAAGAAGAAGGTTGCATAGTAGATATCAGGCGGTGGTCGCCGCGCATGGCTCTTGCATCCTGCAGCTCCTGAGTGGCCTTGGTGATGAACTCCTTAGCACCGGGTGCTCCTCAGCCGGTGTTCTCCTGGGGGAAACGTGCCGCAAAGCACGCCTCCATGTGGTGCCCGAGCGCCTCCCTCGTGATGTTGGCGAGGTCTGAGGCTCTCCAGAAGAGAGCCCCCGAGCCTTGCCCGAGGAGTGCGCCGGGCGCGCCTTCCTATGCGAGGGAGGGAGCCGCCCTAGGAGCGGGCGCTGATCCTGACGTTGCGCCACCAGAGGCACCGCTCCCCTGAGGCCCTGTGTGGAGTAGCTGCTTCTTCTTCTTGGGGATGGCCTCAGGAGGGTACTGCGCTCCATTATTGTCGGTGTCTTCGATTGATGCAGCTTGGAAGGCGCGCTCGAGGGAGCACACCGCATCTCTTTCTTCGCAGGGGACTGTGATGATCCCGCCTCTTCCTGGCATCTTGAGGATGTTGTAGCTTTGGTGTGTCACTGCCATGAACTTGGCCAGGGTCGGATACCCGAGGATGGCATTGTACGGCAGACGGATGTGAGCAACGTCAAAGTCGATGAGCTCGGTGCGGTAGTTGTCACGCTGTCCGAAGGTGACAGGGAGGCGAACTTGCCCTATCGGGGTGGTGGAGCCGCTTGTCACTCCTGAGAAGGGCTTGGTAGGCTGAAGCTGATCATATGGCACTTGGAGGCTGTCGAGCGTCTCGACGGACAGGACGTTAAGCCCTGCACCGCCGTCGATGAGGGTCTTGGTGACTTGCACGTTGCTGATGATGGGTGAGGAGAGCATCGGGAGGGCACCAGCGGTGGCCGCGCACTTGGACCACCTGAGCGGGCACGTGGCCTCAAGCCTGGGAAGGGCGGCGTTCACCTCACGAGCAAACTGCTTGAAGATATGCTGAGAGGCTGGGGCCTGAGCTCCGCCCAAGATGCGGGTGATGGCGCGCGGTTCTTGGAAGCCCCCTCGTCCTGATGGTGGTCGTCATTCCTTCTTGGCGGTGGCAGCAGCGGAGGAAGTCCAGCGTTGCCCTGAGGGCGGTCCTCGCGAGGATGGTCCCTCCGTGCGCCCTCACGAGGCTGGTCCTGCCAGCGGTCCTCGCGAAGCCGGTCACGCCACTCCTGAAGGGGGCCGCGGTTGTCCCAGTGTCCTCCGCCTCATCCTCCTCCTCTGCCGTAGCCTCGGTCATTGTGCTCGGGGCGTCGACCGAAGCGTCCATCTCGAATGGCCCTGAGCTCTTGAGAATCGTTGGTGTTATGGCCGTGTACGTCGTGGAAGGCGCAGAACGGTCGGCTGCTCTTGGACGACTCGGGATGGTCCCGGCCGCGCTTCGTGTCCTGTTCTGCCACGAGCAAGGCCACTCCCTTGCACTTCACGTCCTTGGCCTTGGCTTTCTCCTCCTCCAGGTCGGTAGCCGGGAGCTCGAGGAGGGAAAGGCTACCGACCTTTGCTAATGCGGAGCCTACCCTTGATGCCCACGCACCACCGCCGCAGGTGGCACGCGGTCTTGTCATAATGGCGCTGGGAGAGCGGGCGCATTCTCTTGCGACCGGGGAACTTCTTGGCAGCTTCCTTCTTCTCGCACGGGCGCCTGATGCCGTGGGTCGCGCCGGGGGGCCGCGCGCCTTGGCGCCATAGCGCCATCTTGGTGTAGAGGTGGTGGAGGCGCTCCGTGAGCCACGTCACCCGCAACTGGTGGAGGGCGAGGCATCGAGAGGGACGGCGTGGGGGAGCCCCCTGCGGAGCTGACGAGCTCGGCGATGCGGTCCAGCCAGTCCTCATAGAGGTCGTTGAGGGAGTCCTGGACTAAGGGGTCCTCGGGCGTCCGGCCTGTTAGTCATGGGCCGGACTGATGGGCTGTGAAGATACGAAGACCGAAGACTACACCCGTGTCCGGATGGGACTCTCCTTGGCGTGGAAGGCAAGCTTGGCGACCAAATACGTAGATTCCCTTCTTTGTAAACGACCTTGTGAAACCCTAGATCCTCCCGGTGTCTATATCAACCGGAGGACTTAGTCCGGAGGGATAGACTCATTATCATAGTCATAAAGGCTTGACTTCTAGGGTTTAGCACTTACGATCTCGTGGTAGATCAACTCTTGTAATACTCATATTCATCAAGATCAATCAAGCAAGAAGTAGGGTATTACCTCCATAGAGAGGGCCCGAACCTGGGTAAACATTGTGTCCCCTATCTCCTGTTACCATCGACCTTAGATGCACAGTTCGGGACCCCCTACCCGAGATCCGCCGGTTTTGACACCGACATTGGTGCTTTCATTAAGAGTTCCACTGTGCCGTCCTCAAAACGTTCGATGGCCCCTTCAATCGTCAACAACGACACTATCCAGGGAGAAACCTTCCTCCCCGGACAGATCTTCGTGTTCGGCGGCTTGCGCTGCGGGCCAACTCGTTTGGCCTCCTGGAGCAGATCGATAGCTACGCCCCTGGCCATCAGGTCAGATTTGGGAGCTTGAATTACGTCGCGGACATCCACGGAGATTTGATCTTCGCCGGATTCGAGACCGCGGTGACCGCTCCCGGTCACCTTGATGAACATGACCTAAATCTGTGGTCAGACCGCATCCAAGAGATAGCTCATGTAACCACTCTAGCCTTAGATCCGGAGCATCCTACGGCATCCAAGGATTGGAGGCTCAACCCCACCATGGAGGCCACAGATTCCTCGACGTTGGAGCCGCACATGGACTTATCCTCACACAATATTCGTGTCACCGGAACTCCAAACTCTTCTTTGGGTGTAAGTTCCGAACCATGTGAGTCCGCGGACGCCGAACTTGATCATTTATCGATCTTCGAGTTCAGTGCTGCAGACATCATCCAGCACTCACCCTTGAGCGATGTGCTAAACTCATTAAAGAGCCTATCCTTGGCGGGGGACTCACAGCCGAACTATGTTCGGTTCGAACTAGGGGCGGATGATGGAGAATCTTGCTTCCCACCCGCCACCCACTTCATAGCCACAGTCGAGGATTTAACCGACACGCTTGATTACGACTCTGAAGACATCGACAGTATGGACGACGATGTTGATGAGGAGCAAAATCGAAGTCCACCATTCACTGGACGCTGGGCGGCCACTTCTTCGTACGATGTGTACATGGTGGACACACCCAAAACAACGAACGACGATAACAAAGAAAATCCAGTCGAGAACAAAACTCCTGAGACACAGCAAAAATGCCAGCGTCCTCGGCGCCGCTCTAAGTCACGTCGTTCAAAAGACAGCAATGCTGGCACCGGAGAAAATAATACTTCGGACGATGCCGAAAACAATGAAGACCTTGCTGAGGTAACATCCGAACAGGAGGAGCAAGAAAACGGGCAAATTAGCCCCGACGAACAGGCCAGGCCCAACGACTCGGAGGACGGTAGTTATCGTCCGCCCTCTAAGGATGAGGAAAGCCTCGGCAACGAAGATTTCATTGTGCCTGAGGAACCTCTTGAGCAGGAGCGCTTCAAGCGCCAGCTAATAGCCACCGCAAGGAGCCTGTAAAAGAAACACCAGTAGCTTCAAGCCGACCAAGATCTGCTCATCGACAGGTGGACTGATGTGCTGGCAGCCGAAGAATACAGCCTCACACGCCTAGCCAAGAGTTACCCAAAGCGAAGGTTGCTACCTCAGTTCGACGAACAGGCGCCAGAGCCCATACCTCCCTCGCGTAACGCAATCGGGACAGTGCGGCGGACCGACCACCACGTGGTCGGGATAGAGCGGCAACCCAGGCCGAACAGCAGCCTGCCCCACCGTCACGCAAAAATAGAGACAAAACAGCTCGGGGTCATACATACGACCTCCGGCAGGACCTGGATAGTAGAGCAGGATACACCAGATCAATCTACGGATCGCAAGGACGTTCCTCAACGCGCGACGATGGCTACCTATTCGGACGTGACAAACCAAGTCAAGCCCGGGCCGGTAACCGCACACGGACTCCATCGGAGCTATGTTGCGACGCGGCCCAATATAGAGGCGCCGCGCACCCTCTTTGCTTCACTGATGAAGTAATGGATCATGAATTCCCCAAAGGGTTCAAACCCGTCAATATTGAATCATACGACGGAACAACCGGTCCCGTGGTATGGATCAAGGATTTTATTCTCACATCCACATGGCCCGCGGAGATGACCTCCATGCCGTCAAATACCTCCCACTAAAGCTTAAAGGGCCAGCTCGGCACTGGTTAAACAACCTGCCTAAAAATTCTATTGGCAGTTGGGAGGACTTGGAAGATGCCTTCCTTGATAACTTCCAAGGTACATATGTCCGGCCACCAGACGCCGATGACTTAAGCCACATAGTCCAACAACCTAGAGAGTTAGCCGGGAAATTTTGGCCTAAGTTCCTAACGAAAAAGAACCAGATCGTCGATGTCTGGATGCCGAAGCCCTAGCGCCCTTTAAACATAGCATCCGCGATGAATGGCTCGCCCGCCACCTCGGCCAAGAAAAGCCGAAATCTATGGCAGCCCTCACGGCACTCATGACCCGCTTTTGTGCGGGTGAGGATAGCTTGCTGGCTCGTGGTAAAAATACGGCCAGCGACGCAGGCCCCTCCGAGGCCAAAAACAGCAACGACAAGCTCCAACACAGCAGACACAAATGCCGAAGCAATGGAGACAACACCGATGACACTGTTGTCAACGCCGGATTCAGCGGCTCCAAGTCCGGTCAGCGGAAAAAGCCGTATAAAAGAAACAATCAGGGACCATCCAGCTTGGACCGCATACTCGATCGTCCGTGCCAAATCCATGGCACCCCAGACAAACCAGCCAACCATACTAACAGAGATTGCTGGGTTTTTAAGCAAACCGGCAAGTTAAAATGCCGAGAACAAGGAAAAGGGATCGCAGAGCGAGGATGATGACGTGGAGCCCCTGCAGTCAAACACAGGGGGACAGAAGAAGTTTCCCCCTCAGGTCAAAATGGTAAACATGATATATGCCACACACATCCCCAAGAGGGAGTGCAAGCGCGCACTCAGGGATGTCTATGTGATAGAGCCAGTCGCCCAAAATTCAATCCATGGTCATCGTGCCCGATCACTTTTGACCGTCGGGATCATCCGACCAGTATCCGGCATGGCGGATCAGCCGCAGTAGTCCTAGACCCAATCATTGATGGATTCCACCTGACGCAAGTCCTAACGGACGGTAGCAGCAACCTCAATCTGCTCTATCAGGATACAGTGCGCAAAATGGGCATTAACCCATCACGGATCAAGCCCACAAGGACTACCTTTAAAGGAGTCATACCAGGCGTAGAGGCCCCACTACAAAAAAAAGACACATCCGTGACATTTTGGGCCGAACGAATTTTTTTTCTGTCATACATATGACACTTCTATGACGATAATTGTGACAAAACCCATTACCATCATAGATGTGGTGGGCTCCTACTTCTATGACAAAAAATCATGACAGAAAATGGGCTTTTCGTCCTGTCCGAGCCAGAGACGCAGCTGCATGACATTCTTTGGGCCGTCCATGACGGAAAAAACCGTGGTAGAAGCGAGGGGGAGGAAAATTTCGGGGAGTTCCCGGTTACGGTGGGAGGTCGGGGGCCGAGCGATGCGCGTTTCTCTCGTACATGTACGCGCGTGTGTGAGGCGTTGGCTCTAACTGAACCCGAGCGAGGCGTTGGGCTCTAACTGAACCCGAGCGATTGCACTGCAGGCTACGCGTTACTGAACCCGAGCGATTGATCGATGGCTGTTAACTAAACCCGATCGAGCGATTCCTTCGCTACTGCTGCTAACTGAAGCCGATCGATTGGATGAACAATGGCGTTGGGGGGTTGTTGGATGAGCGATGGCGGTGGCGTTGCCTCTGGATGAACAGGTCCCCATGGTGTGGAGGGCTGGATGAGCGATGAGCGGTGGAGGGGTGCCCATGGAGGGTGGTTAAACAGACCCCGTGGTGTGGAGGGCTGGATGAACAAGAGACGGTGGAGGGTGGTTGAACAAGAGCGGTGTAGTAGCGCCGGTGGAGGCTGGATGAACAGGAGCCCGTGGAGGCTGGAGGAGGTCGACGGTAGCCCGTGGAGGCTGGAGGAGGTCGACGGTGGAGATGAATAGTATCCCGTGGAGTCCCGTTTTGCGGTACGCCACACCCCTCCCGATGAACAGGACCCCCATTTCGACCGTATAAGGTCTGTTTCGTCCGTTTTGCGGTACGCCACACCCCTCCCAATCAACAGGACCGCCGTTCCGACCGTAGGAGGTCCGTTTCCTCCGTTTTGTGGTACGCCACACCCCTCCCGATCAATAGGACCCCCGTTTTGACCGTAGGAGGTCTATTTCCTCCGTTCTGCGGTACGCCAGGCCTCGTTTCCATCGCGTATGCCGTCCAAGCCCTCCCGATGAACACGACCACGCATTCCGTTCCGACCCAGCCGGTTGGCTCCCACGCGTTCTGTTGCCTCCCGATGAACACGACGCATTCTGTTGCCTCCCGATGAAGACGACGCATTTCGTTGCCTCCCCATGAACACGATGCATTCTGTTGCCTCCCCATGAACACGACGACGATGTTGTTTCTCTGTTCCGACCCAGCCATGTACACGAGCCCTTGCCGTACGTATGCGCGAGTAGGCGTTCGAGACCCCGCCCGTATGTACACATACGTGGCCGTATATTTATTCTTGCACCCTGTCCACTGTACGTACGTGTACATGCTACGTACGCGCCTCTACTACGACACGTGCGCGCCTCTACATCCACCAGTATATATGTACGTACACATTCGCGACCAGAATGACAACGCTACGTACGCTTCGACCAGGTGGGTCCCGACTACCAGGCACTTCCTTGCGTGCAAAGATGTAGCTGGTGGGTCCCAGAAGTCAGGGGGCAATCATTTTTTTTACCCGGACACACTTCCTTGTGTGCGAAGATGTAGCTGGTGGGTCCCAGCAGTCAGGGGGGCGAATCGTTTTTTTGGCCGGATGCACTTCCTTGCGTGCAAAGATGTAGCTGGTGGGTCCCAGCAGTCACGGGGAAATGCTTTTTTCACGAAATACAGTGGTCCGTTCGGTGGGTCCCAGCTGTCAGGTGGAGGAATCATTATTTTTCGCGTAATCAGGAGGCACTTCCTTGCTGCGGCCGTGGACCCAGTTGTCAGCCTCTCCACGTACAGTCCACGTCTGATGGAAGTCATTCCTTGACCACGCCGCGCCGAGAGCACCAGGGCGGTGGTCGACGGTGAGGCCTAGGAAGGGGACGACGCGGAGCCGGAGAAGACGCGGCAGTGGAAGCCCGTGCGGAGAGGAGTACGAGGGTTCACTAGTTCGGCTGCGGTGTGAGGCTGCTGTCGCCGCAAGGCCTGGCCAGCGGTGGGAATAGTAGGGGGTGGTGAGGCCTCCGCGGCAGCACATCCGGCCATGGGAGGTAGGAGCATGCGACACGACCGGAGCTGCTTTGGGCGGCTGGAGCAAGAAGACCAGAGGTTGAAGAAGCACTACGGCCGTTGGATGAACATCGTACGATCACTGAAGCTAGAATCGTTTATATTGACTAAGTTGAAAAAGCCCTTCGTCCCCGTCCACTTAGTAGGCCCACAAGTTAGCCTCCCACCAAGGTGGGTCCCAGCTAGCAGGGGGTATTCATTTTTTTGTGCGTAATAAGGAGGCACTTCTGGTGGGCCCGAGCTGACAGCAGGGGAACGTTTTTTCGCGAAATACGGTGGCCCGTCGGGTGGGTCCCAGCAGTCAGGGGCAAACGTTTTTTCACGAAATACTGGTGGGTGTCCGGTAGGTCCCTGCTGTCAGGTGGAGGAATAATTATTTTCCGCGTAATAAGGAGGCACTTCCTTGCGGCTGCCATGGACCCAGCTGTCAGCCTCTCCACATTGACCACGCCGCGCCGAGAGCACCACGGCGGTGGACGACGGCGAGGCCTAGGAAGGGGACGACGCGGAGCCGGGGAAGACGCGGCAGTGGATGCCCATGCAGAGAGGAGTACGAGGGTTCACTGGTTCGGCTGCGCTGCCGTCGCCACAGAATAATAGGGTGTGTGGGTGAGTGGAGTGGAGGGATGGCCTTGCCAGCGGTGGGAGTAGTATGGGGGCGGTGAGGCCTCCGTGGAAGCACAGCCGGCCATGGGAGGCAGGAGCAGGCGGCACGACCGGCGCTGCTTTGGGCGGCTGGAGCAAGAAGACCAGAGGTTCAAGAAGCACTACGGCCGTTGGATGGACATCGTATAATCAGTCGAGCTAGAATCATGCATATTGACTAAGTTGACAAAGCCCTTCGTCCCCGTCAACTTAGTAGGCCCACTATACTGGGTCCCAGCTAGCAGTGGGAGTATTCATTTTTTTTGTGCGTAATAAGGAGGCACTTTCTTGCGTGCGAAGATATAGCCAGTGGGTCCGAGCTGTCAGCGGCGTAACTTTTTTCGCGAAATACAAAGGCCCTTTCGGTGGGTCCCAGATGTCAGGTGGAGGAATCATTATTTTGCATGTAATAAGGAGGCATTTCCTTGTGTGCGGCCTTGGACCCAACTGTCAGCCTCTCCACGTACAGTCCACTTCAGATGCATGTTGGTCATTGACCACGTTAACCACGCCACGCCGAGAGCACCAGGGCGGTGGACGACGGAGAGGCCTAGGAAGGGAACGACACGGAGGCAGGGAAGACTCGGCAGTTGTTTTTGTTTCCCACATGGAGGGGAGTACGACTGTACGAGGGTTTACTGGTTCGTCTGCCGTCGCCGGAGAATAATAATAGGTGTGGGTGAGTAGAGGGATGGCTAGGCCAGCGATGGGAGTACGGTGGGGCGGTGAGGCATGCGCGGCGGCACAGCCAGCCGTCGGCAGGAGGGAGCAGGCAGTCCCGCCGGCGCTTGTTTGAGCGGCTGGAGCAGGAAGAGCAGAGATTGAAGAAGCACGACGGCCGTTGGATGGACATCCAACAGATACAAAGCCATCCGTGGAAAGCCTCAAATCTGTGGAAAAGCGAGATACTGACCCATCTCGCCATTATTTCAAATAATTTACAGCCCATTTGCTAATTCTTCCGGATTTTTTTGGAGCCCATATTCTTTTTGTTAGCATTACAACCCATATTGTGGCCACGGTTAAAAAATTATATGAAATTTTGCATATGTCGGTGCGGTCTGAACTGTTTTTAATCCCAAAATTTTGAGTCACATTCAGACTGATTTTAAAAATAAATGTATATCAATATAAAATCCAATAAATTGTCCACGCATAAAAATCAATGCAATTTAAAATCTCGAAATGAAAAAAAGATATTTGAAACTAATTGCCGGTTTGATGTGTTTTAAAAATGTACAACCCATTTCTCATTACTGATAGGCCATTTTCTCGGCCAGCCGAATGAAGCTCTCCTCGTCTTGAAAGATTTGCAGCCCAACAAGCCTGATAAAGCGACTTACTTGACAAATCACAAAAAAACTGGGCTAGCCATTTTCAGAAAGAAAAAAACTACTGGGATGGTCTGTGGTAAACATAAAAGAAAAAGCTGTCTAGACAGGCGTAGTGTCCCGCACAGCCCAGTTGACACCACACTTCCGTCTCAAAAACAAATTAGATAAATGCCACTCCAATTATGGCGATTCATAAAATGCCATCGCAATTTCCAAACTTTGAAAATGCCACCGCAATTTTTGCAAACTTTGAAAAACGCCATCATAGTTTGCAAACTTTGAAAACGCCACTCGGACTTGAAAAATGCCACTAGAAATGGCATGAAATGGCATTTTTCAAAGTTTGGAAATTGCAGTGGCATTTCTGATACACCAGATTTGGAGTGGCATTTATCAAATTAACCCAAAACAAAAATAATCGGGCGAGCTGTGGGTCCTCGTGTCACCGGCCACAGTAATTCTCTCGTTTATTGACTACGTTGACAATGGCATGGAACCCAGATGTCAGAAATCCACTAGGAGGAGCCATTTTTTATTGGCTTGAAATAAGGAGGCACTTGCTTGCGTACTGCTATGACCTTGGCGGGTCCCTGCTGTCATCCTCTCCACGTGCAATCATCTCCTGATTGTGTACGCGTCAACTTGCTAGGCCCACAAGTCAGCCGCTAAACCTGTGGAGGACAAATACAACCCATTTAAAAAAATAACAGCCCATTCCATACGTTCAAACGGAAAGTTCAACATTCAGAGCAAAGTAACAGGTCTGATCCACATATAGAGTACTGAACTTCCATGTTGACAACCATCATAGCCAAGTTAACTATCTACTCCCACTAATATTCTCGTAGCGTACAAGTACCAACTTACTCTTAGCAAACTAGATGATGCCGGCCGCCATCTGTGGTACACGCTAAACGCCGGCACCGGCGTCGTGCACCTCGCCTCGGACTTGCAAGAGGTGCGATAGGGCGCATTGCTCGCGCGCGTTGGCCTTTTCCATGCCGGCGTGGTCCACCGAAGCTTCGGCTTCCAAGCAGGAAACCCACTTGACGAGCTGGTTGTAAAAATCGGCGTCACGAACGCGTGCGTGCCCGACAGCCTCCAGGGCTATTTGCCGGGCGCCGGCCTCCACGTAGTCGGCCCAGTTGCGGGCGCTCTGCTCACGACTCAGAGCGTCGGTGCGCTGCTCCTCCGCCAGGTGGTCGCGCTCCAACAACTCCTGCTCCTCCGCCATGCGGTCGCGCTCCAACAACTCCTCGATCTCCGCATTGCCATCTAAAGACAGATAAAATGCCTCCTCCCTCCGTCTGCCTTCCGGTGAAAACCGAACACTAGTTTCGGCGGTGACCGCCTCGGCGTCGCCATCATGACGGCGGGGGCATGGCGGACGTGGCGAGCGACGTCGGGCCGGTGGGGGCTTATGAGGATATGGCGAGTTGGGTCATGGTGGCACCGGAGAAGGCCGGTAAACAGTACTTATAGGAGGAAGGTAGCACGACGGTCATCGGAATTCAATGCAAAATGGCTTAGCGCGCCAGCTTGCCATGGAAAACTAGAGAAACTGAAATTATGACTGTGTCGTCCCGTCCCGTCTGGTTCGCACGCCGGCATGGCGGTCAAACGAGTGCACTCGAATCATCTCCCTCCTTGTCAATAATGATTCCATGGATTTAAAAAGCCTGGAATAATTAAAGCGTATCTTTTTTCGTATCAGTTAGCTGCCTTAATTACGCCGGCTGCATGCAGCACTCGTAATCGCCGCAGGCAAGATGCGTGAAGCAGCATGCAACGAGTCGCAGCCGAGGGCACGCATGCAGCCACTTAAATCGCTGGAATTAATTAGGCTTAAACTTCTGCATGCCGTTAATTATTGCCATGCCTTGGTCTTGCTGCTTTGCTCACGAGACTAATAAACCCGGATGGAGGGAGTACCTTGGTTGTTGATAGGTTTGAATTAAGCCCTGCAAACCGGAAAGGAGGTACTAGTACGTGCGTGATCCGCTATTTATTCGTGTAGGATCGAGTAGGTCGTTTCTTGAATTGAGCCCTGCAAACCGGAAAGGAGGTAGTACGTGCATGATCCGCTATTTATACGTGTTGGATCGATAGTGTAGCTTGTCAGTTTCTTTAGAGGTAGGCATTTTTATCCATGTAGGATCGATAGTGTAGCTTGTCGGTTTCTTCAGAGGTAGGCATTTTTATTCAAAAAACTGCCACTTTGCATCTTGCGTCGCAAATAAAACTGCCAGGAGCACATTTGTAGGCTAGCTAGTGATCGATCAGTAACTTGTAAACACTGAGCAAACAGAAATAAGTAACTGTTAATGCATCTCAATGATTCACTGATCATATACAAATATGTAGCTCCAAAAGCAAAGATCAGCCACTTCGGATCTTGCGTCGCAACTAAAACTAACTAGTGCGATTCCCATACATAAGATCAACATGTTAATGCATCTCAATGATTCACAGATCATATACAAATATGTAGCTCCAAAAGCAAAGATCTAGAAAAAACATATGTTCTTCCTACTAACATGGATGCTTCTCTTGGCCAACATTCAGTACAGATTGAAAGACAAATTTGTTTGTGAAGTCTACAATTCCTCTTGCAAACGTAACTGGTTTCACCAAATTTGGAACCATGAGAATGAACCACACATGATGGAGGAACATCCTTTGCAATATGATTTGGTCTTCTCTCGATCACACCGTGAGACTATTTTTGGAATACAAACTTTAACTTAGGCAAAATGATGCCCATTGTATAATCAGACCAAAGCAATGAAGCACCTAGTGTTGGCCAATAAATAGTACAGTACTACTTTTATGCAGTCCATGAAGTGACTATCCAATCTTTCTGTGTCTATTTTCAAATGGCACTGCATGCAGTGACTATACTATTCTCTTGTGCAGTTCATCCAAAATTGCGGACACTTTGTTTGTTTGCCAAATAGCAACGGGCAGACATATCTGTTTGCACAAATATCAAGCAGCTAGTAAACATATACCACACCTTGTATTTTCGGTTTAAACATGTCTCTTCCGCTTAGCATCTGTCATGTTACGCCTTTGGACAATCGATCATGATTATGTTTTGCCACAGACAATTTCATACTGAATTGATTTGCTGGTTCAGAGCAGAAATATAGCGCCTATTCTTCATCATACCAAGGATATCCATGTTCGCAGTGATGGAAGAGGTGAAATCGATACAACCGAAATTGAGCATCCAATCATTGAATCCTGTCCTGCACCTCCAATGTAGGTCCACCCTTCCAATAAATTCACAGGCAAACCACTAGTATTACTATCTAATGACAAGACAAAAGAGTAGCAAGATAGTAGCAAACCATGTACCTTCGTAATGAACAGCTCATAGTGCCACCAATTGGATATAAAGGTTTGGAAAAAATATGCTCCTAATGTTGAACCAGTTGGACTTTTTATGCAGTTCCACTAAAATCGAGCATCCCTGTTTGCATAGATATTGAAATTGTGATTACTCTAAAAGTGGCACTAGTTGAAGCATAGACTCACAAATATAAGCATTCCAAATTCTTAATGGGAAAAGGTAGCAAGACTGTTTCTAACCACCTGTTTGAAGGAATAAATAAAGCAACAGTGGCTGATGTCGAAGGCATACATAGTTTTTTCAAAAACTGAGCCATTCCTGACCTTTCCTCTTCTTTTAAGCAAATTTTGTGCAGTTCTACTAAAATAAAATGCCATCACCGCCTTGACAATTCAAAGTGACACTGCATAAAAGGAAATGACTTAACATTACATCATGATGTCGTGTATGTAGTCGACAGGCATTAGAGACAAACATACATACCTCCTCCGATAACATAATGAACATTAATTTTAACAAAGGTGTGACTAGCTTTACCGGGATAATTTGAGTGAACTCTACAACCTTTGTTCCTTAATATAAGACGTTTTCGCGGTTCAATTTAAAGTACCCAAACGTCTAGTATTTAGAAAAACAGGTAGTAGTTTTCTTGAGCACATATCTGGGAAAGCCTGCCACACTTTATTTATGTCCATATGCTAATGCAACACCATTCGAATACTACAAATATACAATAATCCAGTGGCTAGTGCAATAGTAGAATAGTTAGTTTATTACAGGGTACAGTACAATGGTTTTATTGAACAGATTTCAATAAACTCTAGCACTGGAAGGTTTCTATAAGAATTAACAATACAAAACGTAAAGGTAGCAAGTTTCAGCATTGGTATACTAGCTGTGCATGAGCATTAAACCAAATACAAAAGTCTGAAGGTAACTAGCATTATTAACTAATGACAGTATAAAAAAATTATACCATGTACCTCCAAGGTAAGTATCATTTCAAACTCGGGGGGGGGGGGGCCTTAAAAATTGCTATCCTAATCTTGATAATCGATCAAACATAAAAACTTGATCGAACGAATCAAGAGAACAACCGGAGGAGGAGGTGCCCACTCTTGACCTTTCCTCTTGTCTTCATAATTATGCATGCGGTTTAACCAAAATAATATGACATGAGCACCTCGGCATTTTGGTGACACTGCATAAAAAATTAACTTATCTCATGAAAGTGAGGTATGTAATCTATAAGCATTAATAAAGGCAAAAATCCGAAGGTAGTAACAAGTTTCATCGTTGGTATCTTTGGTGCAACAGCATTAGAATGCCTTAGCTGAAAAATCTTTAATACAACCACAATCAACAGCTAACCCTGAAATAATCCAGTGACATTAAATGGCATTGCTTAAATTTATCGGTGGCATTAGACTGAGAGCGGCGTTAGTTAAATGTGGCATCACTTTAGCAGTAGCATTGCTTGACTTGACTGCTGGCGTTATACTAACGGCAAAAAAAGTGGCAATAAGAGGATGGGAGGCCCATTCGGACAGTGGGCGCACCAGTATGATGTACCTCCACGGACGCAGAGTGATGAGGGAGGTATGGTTGCCCAGAGCAACAAATATCCAGGCAGCATATGTGGATTACGTCCCATTTTTGTTCCCTTTAGCCACCTTTTTCCTATGCGAGGACAACAAACCGATCGACCTGGTCATACAACAACGTTGTCATGCCTTTCTACCCTTCTTCAACCAAGAGACATGAGACTCGTTCCTTAGCTACTAATTTTCCCCTTTTCAACCTAGATGCAGGTTCGATGCCTACTCTCTTGGACAGTACAGTCTCCCTTCCTTTCCTTATTCAACCTGCATATGGAGTAGTCTGCATGAAGTAGGGTTTCCTTTAATAGTGCAAATTATGGTTTGCGTCTGCATGGCCAGCAGAGCAGAGGATAGCAAATTGGGAAGATGGTGGAGTGGAAAAAGATCCACATGCAACGACGTGGCAAATGGGGCAATAGAACAAGGTTATGGTTCGAAAAGAGGTAGCATACCTGAGGGTCGGCGGGAAGTGGCTTGGCGTGGTCGCCGTCCTCCGCACACACTCTGACAGCGAGCTTGGGGACGGAGGCCATCCTTGTGAGCGCTTAGGTCTCGAGAGGACGGCCTGTTGCTGGAGGCGTGACCTCGCCGCCTGACGAAAAGTGCGTCAATGTTGCACGTCCTTTTCTTCCCCGGCGGATCTGTGACCACCGGTGAGGAGGGAGAGAGGGGTCGTCTTTTTTAGATCTGGAGAGAGGGTGGTAGTGTGAGAAGCAAGTGGGCAGCTCTTAGCAAGAAAGCGGCAAGCTCCAGCCTATATATCTTTTTATACTACTAGTACCGGAGGTGGAGTAGTGGTAGAGTAGTTTATATTTTCTCTACGTGCAGTACCGATTAGTCATGCTTCAAAACTGATCGGCATGCCATTAAAAAATAAAGGTCGATAACTAATGCGGCACCTCGGGCCAACGCGGCCAGATCGCATTTTGCACGAGAAATTACACACCATGTTTCGTTGACATGTGGTCCAGTTCCAACATATCAGTGAGACAACGGCGAGTAGTAGGAGTATTTCCGAACGGACGTGTAGGCCGGGGCGCCTCTTCGTGAACCGTGGCAAACTCGCAATCGTCCACCGAGTCTTCGCCTTTCCCTCTTGATTTGGAACTGCTGTCGCACGCTCTTCCTCTCGCTCCTCCATTTTCCTTCAGCCCTTCACCCTTTCTTCTTCCATTGTTCGATCATCTTCTCCATGGAGGGAACAGGCCGGAAACAACCCCGTTATTCTTGCCCCGATCTGAAAGATGACATGGTGGAGGAACTCATTGATCGGTGCGACGTCATCACCTCGGCTAGCATGGCAGGTTCGTTCAAGCCCATTCTCGACTCAACTAATAACATCATTACAAGGAACCCAAGAGTCAAGGAGCGGTTTGATCTCCCCTATCTTCTTTGCCATGACCCTGATGACTGGCGCCGGCAATATGGAGTCCTCGCCCTGTAGTTGACGCCGCTTGATAATGAACGTATGATGTTAAGATACCATCGCTTGAGGGCAAGGATTGGGCGGGCGCAAATGGAGATTGGGTTGTTTACATTGGGTCCAACTGCGAGTGGGAACTTGTGAATGTGTACACTCGTGACTAGGTTCTGCTTCCAAAAATCTCAGTAGACTGCCCAGAGGTTGAGCACACCGGTATTGTACGCACGTTCAAATACGATAATGGTGACTGTCTTCTACGGAAGATAGCAATTTTTCGAGTTCCCAACCGCTCTTGGAATTAAAACAACTATGAAGTTGTTGCTATCTTCGACAAGCTTGTTTCCGTCCTTGGTGGTTTGACTCAATGGATATTACTCAAAAATCAGTTTCTGTACACGGATGAGTACTGTGATGCAATTCAATACGAGGGCCTTGTGTTTGCTGCCACCACTCGTGGCACTGTTTTTGCATGGGATCCTCGTAGTTTTGGTACGTTTGTCTTCCACCATAATTATAATTGTTTCATTCACATGCATGCGGGTTAGCAAGTTTCCCTTTACTAATTAACCTTCTTCTTGTGTTTCCAAGGTCCTGTGAACATCCCACCACCTATACTTAAAAAAATTTATAACCAAGGGGGAGATGACGATGGTGATTATCACGAGCATGAGGATGAGCAGCGCCCATATACTCTGTGGCGCCTGGCAACTAATTCCGATGGATCACCTCTTCTTGTGTGTATACAGCCCACTGATGATGTTACTGCTAAGGAAGCAGGTGTAGTCTCCCATGGTCGCACTCTCCGTACCTATTCCAACACCCGTTGCATGGTACTCAGGATGGATACTAGTGTGCTAGCGCCAACTCCTTCTCCCTGGTACAAAATTGATAGTCTTGGAGAAAACTCGATCTTCCTTGGACAAAACTATCCAATAATGGTGAAAGGCGATCCAACTGCTGTTGACACAACGTTACTAGTACCATTTATGAGAAGCAACTGTGTCTATACCTCGGACATTTGGGTGGTTCCCTACCACAATCTTGATATAGTAGGCCGCTTCATCCTGGATGATCAGTCATGCGTTGGTCTCCAGATCGACAATGGATGGCCCGTCCTAGAGAATCACTTGTGGTTCAAAGCAAGCCTTTCCAACGCCGAGGAATGGTTGAGTTGAAGTTCATTTCATTGCTTGTTATTTGTTGTGTGGTGAAAACTTTAGTATTTATAATGTATCCTTGTTGTCGATGTGGGTTGATGACCTGTTGTATGTAATAAAATGATATGCCTATGATATACTTACTAAATTTATGAATGGCTTTCGAGCCGCTTCTCTGAGTGAGTGGTGCGACGAGGCAAAAAAATATTTTCCGAATACATAATTGTACATGCATTGCAATAGGTTATCAGATGAGGCCAATCAACAATAGTAGTACACTATTTGTACTAGCTTCACATGCTTCGCGCGTCAGGCGGGTGTTTTTACTGTAGCCATATGTTAATGTGTTCGATGTACGTAACCAGCACCTCGAATCCTTGATACTAGTACTATATAGTAGGAGTAAGTAGTAGGAGTAGGAGGGTGGCATGGGCTAGAACAAGCATTCACGTCCAGGAGTACGGCACACGCCACCACCACGACATCCATCTGACACCATATTATTTCTTGGAGTCCGTGCTAGAGCAATCTCTTCAACCTCGTCGTTTGTCTAACTTCAACCATCGCGCGGCGGGCGAGGTGGGGGTTTGCCGATAGTCGGTTTCCTTAACTGCAGTCCCACTTGTAAGGCCAACTCCAACGCACGACCCCAAGCGGACCTCCGTTTTGCACGAACTACAATGATAATTTTGACTAGAAAAGCAAGACCAAAGAAAACAAGAACCACAAGAATACATTTTACTACTCCTGTAAGTTGGCTTAGTGCCTTCTCGATGCATTCATTGTTGATCTGCGGAGGCTCGATCTTGCGTGCTTCTTTCTAATTCGAGTGTAGAGAAGTAGACGTTGCTTCCTCGCATCTAGTCTCATGTCTATCCTATATTCTAGTAGGAGTATCAACAAGTGCACTAATATGATCTCTAGCCTTTGTGCTAGCTAAAAGTGATAGAACATCTACTAAATTGCGCTCTATCAATATATGGATGTACTCTTCTTCCCAATACAAAAACTTGCATCCATTCTACTCCCTCCGTTGCACAATACATGCCTTCTATTTGTCAAAATATATATGTATCTAGACATGTTTTAGTTTATAGGTACATCCATTTTTGGACAAATGGAAGTCAAGTGTTTTGGAACGGAGGGAGTACACAATAAATCTTTTAAGTTAGCACAACTAGTCTAATCCGAGAGCACAACTGAAGATTTGGTCGGGTTCTTCCTCCTTTTGCCGACACGTGGGACATCCAACATCCAGGTCGTGTCATGAAAGAAAATAGAGAGGTAGTTGAAGCCACGAGATGTGCATCTTGGGTTAAACTGTAATTAGAATCTTACTACTCTTGAGTAACTCCAAAAGCAGCCACCGAAGATCTTTATTGGATTTGTTTTTCATCACCAGAACATCGAGGTGAAAGATGTGCAGGTTCAGTGGGTCCTCTTGCGTTCTCACTAACATGTGGGGCCGCATGTGAGCAAACAGACGATGGGCTCCGCACGTCCGCTAGCTGGCTGAGAAGAGAGATAGAGGAGGGTTGAGCACGGACTGCAGGAAATTTGTTCTACATACCTCGATATAGGCTCGATATAGCGGGTTGGCATGGGCCATAACTAGAATTCACGTCTAGCAGTACGGCACACGCCACCCACACGAGTCCCATCCGACACCTATTTTCTTGGAGTCCGTGCTACAGCCATCTCTTCTCCCTCCTGTTTTCTCAGCCATCGTGCGGTGGGCGGGGAGGGGGTTTGCCGATAGTCGGTTTGCTCAACTGTGGTCCCACTTGTAAGTGAAAATGCAACACCACACGCATTCCCGCTTGAGCGGCGTGCCGGACCAACCGTGTGGGGGTGCGACGCGAACATGGCAGGCTTTTCCTTTTGAACTCGTAACTTGTAAAATTTGGTTTTGCTCCATGGCGCGACCGATAGATAGAAAATAACGATTTTGCCTAGAGTAATGAGAAGTTTGGTTCTGGCGCCGTTCATCCATGGAGTACATACTAAAATTATGAAGTTGATGCAAAAGGTAAGATAATTACTGTAGTATCATATACTACTACATGGATTTGACGGAAAGATAAAAATACATACGGATCCATCAACGACATCCTCACGCCCTAGTGCGCCGGGTCACCAACCGACGTGTAGGAACAGCGTCGTTGGCGGCGAGCTCAACGTGCTTCTGAATAGTGCCGTCCAAGGTTGCCCTGCGGTCCAAGAAGGCCAACATCATATCGTCCTCCTATTGCATGTAGTAGTCCTTGTGGACGATTTGCGCGTAGACGTGGGTTATTATGTTGATGGTGTCTTGCTGCGCCGGTAGCTGGCAGCCAGCGACCTCGAGGTGGACATTCTCCGGCGCGACGGCGGGCAGTCACAGGGCCACCAGTGCGTCGAAGAGGTTGTCACCATAGTGGCCGTTGAGGGTGGCGGGCATCATAGATCCTGGGCGCGTCGGTTGGAGGCTTACGTCAAAGTCGTCCGCAAGCTTCTTTACGACGGTGAACTTGTCGAGGAAACTGACGAGGACCTCGTCGAACAAGGAGACAAAGCTGTCGTCCAAGCGGCCCCTCGCCCTGGCGGCCTCAAGCAATACTACCAGAGGCGTTCCTGCATGTCGGGCCGCGGGCGACGTCGTGGACCATCGCACAGCCGGTGATGCTCGCGCTCATTGCCTCCATGGGTCTAGCTTAGCTTCTAGTCAAATGATCTTGCGATTCGGTGATCACTCTTGCCATTGGTTAGCGTGCGTGGAGTGCGTGGGATTTCGTACTACTCCTCGGCCCTCTCTTTTGCCTTTGGTGTATGATAGGTGGGCCAGCCACCCCCTGGGCCCACGTGTCATTCACCCAAAGGCAGTTGCCGTAAGTCAATGAAGCTGCGTCCCCCTCTGTGCCGGTGCAGTATAGTCATCTCACGGGACCTCTAGTTGGGGCCAAACTAGAGAAGTATGATGTTTAATGGTTTATTGGTCCTCTTTGCATTTTGCGCCAAGTTTTGACCTTTGATTTAACTTATAAAATGTTAATGCATGTAAACAAAAATGTTGTGCAAGTCACCTTACGAAAACCAAATAATCCCAAAATACTTAGGCACGGTGCATTAACTCCCTCCTTGTTTCTTATTTCGTGACATATCAACCAATGAGAGATGTGGGCCGTGCATGCTTTCAATGACTTGAGACTACCAAACATGACATGCAGTGTTTAGTTCATTGCATGTAATCCTATTAGTACTCTAGTTAGCAAAAAAAACATTAAGTTCTCTCGCCGATAGGAATAAAACACCATGTATTTATTTACAGAGGGAGTAGTACATTTTTGTGACATGCATTACTAGATATTGCTAGTCAAATACTAAAATCCAGATGGACGTGGTAGTAATCCTCAATCCAGACGGTGGTGCTACTAGTACTAGTAGTAGTACTACCAATGTAGTAGTAGGAGTACTAACCTTTGTACTACCCGCTAGTCAAATTATTACGTCTTTGCTCCTCACAGTGAAGTGACAAGACCATGCGCCGGAGATGACACCTGAGTATAGGCGCCGTGTTCGGCATACCATAGTCTGCCTCACCGTCTGCAGTCACTATCATCATGGCTGTAGAGCTAGCCTACTTACAACTATCCCTGTTCGACATAATTTCCCGTGCGTAGATGCCCGTGCATTGCACGGAACACCAAGAATGGGGGTGGACGGCTCCGGCAGCGGCCATCGCGCCAGATTTTTCCACGGCCTTCTAGATGTGGTGGGGAGGAGATAAGGCTGATTGTGAGAGACAAAGAGTTGTTTGTAAATAGGGAACAACTGCGGGCATCTTTTTGCAAAAATGGAGAAGCTTGGTTTGTATGCGTCAGATCTAGATCCGATGGCTATTGGTGAAAGATGGGAGGCACAACATCATCACCAACTCAGGACCTGTTTGATTCGCGGGATTTTGAAAACGCAGGAATAGGACACGACAATATTACAAGTTTCAAACTGATATTACAAATGTTAGGAGTAATGTTGCACCTATGAAGAGGGAATTACTAGGAAGTTTACGTAAGAACTTTCGTTACTTTAGGTGGATGCAGCATTATAGTACAAACTAAAATCCACCGCCCTGACAAGTCACTAATGGACAAATAAGTTTTTGAGTCTCTGGCCACTTGATGTTTCAAAAACAACTTCAGCTTCTCCGGAGACTTTGTCATTTAGGCTTAGACGCTTGCGGTGATCAGCACGCCATTCATTGTTGCGCCAGAGAACGCCAAACCTCATTACCTTGAGCACACTTGCCTCCAGAACAAAGAACCTAGCCAATTTAATCTCAGATGTGCTGCCTCAGTAGTCGATCAAATCAATTTCTGTAAGATGGAGATCAAGGCATTCGATGAGATTGTTATAGTGCAGCACATTTTCACTTTCGGGTCTTTTTTTATCTGCAAAAGAAGAGAACATATTAGAGCAGCTGGCTGCATAAGATTGTCGTGTCATCAAGAGGTACCAATATCATTCGCTCATACGATAGGGTTGGCTGGCTAGTGATATTTTCTCTCTCTCTCTCTCTCTTTGTTTCCTCTAATTTAACTAGGAGCACGTGAAGAGCTTGGGCATTTGTTACCTTCCACTATGTGGCCGATGCCGTATTTCGCAAAAGTATGCCACATAATACGCATCGATGTCAAATCAAAAGATTTTGGCACCGCTCTCGCGATGTGAGAGAGTTGGCACCGCTGTGCACACAGACCCACATGTATAAACAAATCAATCAAACCAACTACACCAGCCTCTCACTCTCCCAAACAAGTGTTTTTTATTGCCTCAGCCCTCTCTCTCTCCCACGCAGTGTTTTTTCATTGCGTGAGTTAATTTGGCACCGAAGCAAAGTAGGTGATCCAGATTGGGGCAAAAGGTGAGCAATGGAGGGGCATCGATGCCAAATGCATCACGAGTGAATTTGGCACATGTTTTGGCCTACATAGCCCACTTTTGTACTCCCTCCGTCCCAAAATTCTTGTCTTAAATTTGTCTAAATACGGATGTATCTAGTTACATTTTAGTGTTAGATACATCCGTATCTAAACAAATGTAAGAAAAGAATTTTGGGATGGAGGGAATACTACCTCGTATTTAGTATAAAATTTTGACCATAGATTTACCTAAGAAAATGCCAATGCATGTCACTAAAAATTACACCATTTGAAATTATGTTCAAATCTGAATCCAACGATATAGTTCTTAGTGACATGCATTAACATTTTGTCAATTAAATCTATGGTCAAATTTTGATACTACAAAATTGGAAGAGTAAACCAGGACGGAGGTAGTACTTGCTCTTAGGGTAACCATAGAGTTATTGGAGTAGTCTAAGTTACTTTCCACTATGACTAGCCTAGGCTACTATAGTAGTACAGCATAAAAACGATGCAGGTGATCATGTGAGAAAAAAATATTTAAAACATTTCTTTCGGTGCAGTGCGTAGATGCAGTTTTGAACACTACACTTGTCATTGTAATTTGGAAAAATTACGAAAAAATTAAGCTACATTGTGATTACCGTTTACTTATAGGAAAGAAGTTTCACCTCGATGAGTAGCTTCGCCGTGCACGGAAAGCATGTAAGGAATCCAACAACTTGATCCAGATTGGGGCCGATAGATTTTAGTGCTAAGATCTTCCTTTGTCTTGATGGATGGGTCAAACTTGTGGGAATCATTTTTACGGAAGACGGTCGTAAATACATCAAGAAGAAATTTAAAAATGTGAATTTCAAGAAGGCGGAGAAGAAGTCGAGTGTTGTACACGAGCGATTATGGATCCAATAAAGAGTTCGGAGAATTTGGCGAGCAGTACACCAACGCTTTCAATTTCGGCGCGTCAATGACCCTGATTTTTGTTGGACCTTCTAGATCCGATACAAGCAATCTCTCAAGGAAAGGCGCATTCTCAATGACCATAACATGGAACAGTTGGAGTGATCTCTTCCCAATTGATGTCTTGTTGCGGGGCCAGCAAGACACATAAATCCATCGGAGATTCGTCGAGGCGATGTGGAGGCTAATGAACCTATGGATCTGCTCAAGACGAAGGTACTCGGCCTTGATACAGCTGAGCGAGTGCTCCATAGCCTTCTTCGAGATGACAACGTCGAAGAGGTCGAGCTGCTTGAGTTGAGGGAGAAGAAGGGCGGTAGCGGCATTAATCTAGGGAAGATAGCGAGGCTGAAGTGGCCGCGGCGCAGCGTTGGCGTGATCCGGAGCGCGGATGGCGGCAGAGAGCGACATCGTCCAGCTTCAAAGCTGAGCTCCTTGAGCTGATATAGGGCGGGGGATAAGAACCACTTGTCGAACTTGGGTTGGACGTTGCAGTTGGTACTGAACATGCGGATGTCAAGGCGTCTGGCTGGCCTAGGGTGCGATGAAAGGATCTTGGATACTGCGGCCATGCGTTTGCAATTCCCGTCGCAAAGGCAGCTGTTGACGGTGAGGTTGAGGGGGCCTTGGCGCCAGAGGGGTGCCACCGCCCGGAGAGCGAGGCGGTCCGCCGGCAGATTTGGTGGGGAGGAGGCCGATGATGACGAGCAGCATGTCATCGAGGAGGCTGCTGATGAAGTCAAGGCTCGCCGGATGCGGTTTTGGCTCGAGCCGCCTCCGCTTGTTGGCTGCCTCGCCGTCCATCTCAACCGACGGCGACGCTGGTGTGTGTTGTGTGCTGGATGTGCACGAGTGCCTCCTTCTATGCATGCCGCCGCACATTGGTGAATTGTGCGCGAGTGCGTCCTTCGCGCGCAAGAAGTTTGTCCTCAATGCGCCCTCAATTTACTAGCGTGCGGGGTACTACCCCGAGTGGTTTCAACTTTGTTTACTTCACCGCGTGTCAGATGGGCCTCTAGTTTACTTATTTTCACCCACTGCCACATGGGCCAGCACACGAAGATACATAACATGAGCTGACAAGGCAGCATGTGGATTGGTTGACCGGTCAACTAAACAATATACGGAGCTATACGCTGACACAGTGAGAGCTACTCCCTCCGTTCGTTAATGTAGTTCCAACATTTTTTTAAGTCAAACTTTTGAAACTTTGACCAAGTTTATAAAGAAATTACTTATATCTACAATACCAAAGATAGATGATAGTATGAAGTAAGTACATGTTATGATGAATCTAATGATCGTTCCAGATGTAAATGTTTTTCTCCACATATACCTGGTCAAACTTTTCTGAGGTTTGACTTTTCAAAACATCCATATGCTTATGGACGTGACAAAGTCCCTAACTAGAGAGAGAGAGTGAAAAAGTGTGTGTGCGTGTGTGAAAGAGACATGGACAACACACGATAAAAGTAGAGAAAAAGCATGCGTGTCTTATGCAAACATATCACACATGCATCTTCGACAACGGAGGCAAGGTGAGGAGATAGTGTGTGGTTGTTTGGAACCGAGAGAGCAAGACCCCTAGCACGTGGCCAAGAGGGGTCTGACAAACAAGGGCGAGAGGTCGAGATTGACGTACGGAGAAAATGCAGACCTGGGGAGGAGCGAGTGTATGTTTGTCATAGAGAGATCCCCTGGAGATCGTGATGGGACTACATGGGTGGGATATCGAGTGACAAGGTGTGTGCGCGATAGAAGATGCCCCGAGAGATATCGAGATAGACGTATGGATGGAAGGATACAATACATGTGTTCCTGATGGCTAGTAAGAGATAATCATACTTAGGAGGGGGGTGCTTGCGCCTATGATGGTGTGAGGGATTATGGTACTTAGGGGGGTGCATGTCACATGGAGAGAGAACAAGGGTGGAGAGTGTTGGATGGGTCTATATGTATAGCGCGAGCGAGACATGTGTATGCGTGAACCAGGGAGATATAAGGCCAGTTTGGCTTGCGTCCTGAGCATCTTTTGCCTAGCGTGGGGTTGTGGCTGGATTTCATGCACACTTGTTTGGTTGCTACCCTGTGAAAAAGAAAGCCCGCCTTGCCTGGGTTCCCTTGCACTTTAATTAGCCTGGCTGAACTCCAGACACTGCAAGTAGCCTGGCCCAGGCGACCGATGTTGAACGCCTGGCCGTGCTTGGTCGTGTGGCCACGAGGCTAACAACAACATGGATGGATATTAGCATTAAATAATTGATGCATGGATTGATTGATGGGACGTTGATGCTTTGCACGGCGAGCATAAACCAAATGCTTGACCACACAAGCTGGCCAGCAGAAATATTTTACATCTCACGTCCACACCGAGCAAGACCGGCCATCAAGGCATGAGGGTCAGGTCACGAACCAAACTGACCAATAAAGTTTGAGAGAGATTGAGGAGCCCCGATAAGGCTGAGTGGTGCGTCAGATAGCTGAGAGGGGGTGTCGGTGTCAAAACCGGCGGATCTCGGGTAGGGGGTCCCGAACTGTGCGTCTAGGCGGATGGTAGCAGGAGACAAGGGACACGCTGCTTTTACCCATGTTCGGGCCCTCTCGATGGAGGTAAAACCCTACTCCTGCTTGATTAATATTGATGATATGGGTAGTACAAGAGTAGATCTACCACGAGATCAGAGAGGCTAAACCCTAGAAGCTAGCCTATGGTATGATTGTTGTTTGTCCTACGGACTAAAACCTTCCGGTTTATATAGACACCGGAGAGGGATAGGGTTACACAGAGTCGGTTACAATGGGAGGAGATCTACATATCCATATCGTCAAGCTTGCCTTCCACGCCAAGGAAAGTCCCTTCCGGACACGGGACGAAGTCTTCAATCTTGTATCTTCATAGTCCAGGAGTCCGGCCAAAGGTTATAGTTCGGCTATCCGGACACCCCCTAATTCGGGACTCCCTCAGTAGCCAACGAACCAGGCTTCAATGACGATGAGTCCGGCGCGCAGATTTGTCTTCGGCATTGCAAGGTGGGTTCTTCTCCAAATTCTGTGTACCTGTTTAATAGTGTCCGGCTTCTCGTGAATATTGTGCTCCTTGGCTTCCATGCCCAATAATGGCCATCTTCCACGTGTCAAACGAATGCGAAAAGCCAGGGTGTTTTTAATTTTACCCCCCTAGTTGCGCAAATAAGCTGCCTTATAAAAGAGACGAGGATTTAGATCCGAATCACACCATCTTCCCTTCGCGAGCATTCATCGGAGCGCATCCGACAGAAATCCATTCCGTCATGGCCAGTCGACGCAGCTCCTCCTCTCGCCATCCCAGCCCTCAGCCTGGAGATTGGGAGAGATGTTCCGTCCCACACAGTGAGCTAGTGATGCTCCAAACCAAGGGATTTCTTCCCCCATCCTTCATGGTCCCGGCTCGAGCCGGACTCGCCACCTATAATGGTGGAAAGCAGGCGGAGAGCGTCCCCAATCCCTCCAAAGGAGAGCGGGTATGCCGTGTCCCTTATTTAATAAGAGGGCTCGGATTTCCAATTCATCCGTTTCTCCGGGGGCTCCTAGAGTTCTACTGCCTCCAGTTGCACAACCTTACGCCCGCCTCCATATTGCATATTGCGGGCTTCGTAGCCCTTTGCGAGCTATTCTTGGGCGTCGAGGCTCATTTCGCGCTGTGGAAAAAGCTGTTCTGCCTTGTGCCCCGTTCCCAGGAGGGGTCGATATATCAAGTGGGCGGAGCCGGACTATGGCGCATCGCCGGGACCGGATATCTATCCGGAACCCCAAGGAAGGCGTCCAAAGACTGGCCTTCAGAATGGTTTTATATAGAAGATGTCCCTCTGTCGGACCCTGTTCGGATCGGCCTCCCCGAGTTCAATAATTCTCCCCTGAAGAAGCGCCTAAGCTGGCGTCCACGGAGCCCTTAGAGGGAAAATGACAAGGATGTCCTCTACCTGATTAGCCGGATAAGGTTGTTAGCTCATTTTGGACTGACCATGATTGGGGTCATGGCCACATGCATTATGCGGGGGGTGCAGCCGCTTCAGTATAGAGGCCACCCCATGTGGGATTTCAACGGGAAGGATGATGCCACCCGTTGCGGCTGTAAGGGGCCGGGATCGATTGCTGCTCTGACGAAGGCCTTATCCGCATTGTACAAGGGAGAAGAGGAGGAGTTCCTCCGCGTCAATCCACAGGGCGGATTTTCTATGTACAATCCTCCAAGCTGGGTAAGCGGACACTTCTTTTTGCCCATCCTTTCCATATTCCCATAGTTAAGTACCTTATCTTGTGATTTCGATGCAGGAATTGCACCGGGCCGTAAAGGATATAAGCAGCCCTCCTCCACAACCCGAGGATCCGGAACGGTCCCTTGATCCGGCCTCCCAAGAGGATCCGGACATCTCCGTGGAGTTGATCGATGGGGTATTTTACCAACTGAGCATCGACAATGCCTTGGTCGCCATTACGGCCGATTACCCCGGAATACTTCCCGCATCACAGGTAACTGAGACCAAAGTCCCAATACTTTGAAAATGATCCATCCGTGCTTATTTTTTATCACCGTATATCAATGGTGTTTTGCAGGGGGGGCCTTGAGGCGGAAGGCCGAGCCTGCGGTGGCTAGCCAACGAGGGGCAGCAAGGCCCAGCAGGCTGAAAAGAAGTGCAGTCCGGATTGAGACGCCGGCGCAACGGTATGGCGTGCCATCTTATTCCCAGGTTTTATTCCCGGAAGGTATACTAACGCTCGTGCTCCCTTCAGGAAAAAGAGCGCTCGCCGGACTATATCCGGCGAGGTTGCCAATCGAGCCTCCACCAGCCAGGCTCTAGAGCCAGGTCCAGAAGCGGAGGCGAACACGAGGCGTGCGTCGGACACTCCTCCGACAAAGGATGCCGACGGACTATCTGCCACCAATTCCGAGGTGGAGAGTGCCATGAATCACAGGCGTCGCCGGACAGTTCTTCGTGACGCATGTTTCTCCCAAGAGGCATTGGATGCCTTCAATTCAGGAGATGCGCACCTCCGTGCCGCTCAAAATGGTCTAGCCAGAGCCACGGAGCAGTATGTGAAAGACATACGGGTGAGAAAATTTGATGGTTATATATACCAGTAGCCCCCGAGACTTGAAATAGTTAGAATAACTGATTTAAGGATCAGTTGTTATGAAGGATCTTACAAAAAGAATACCCAACTGTCCCAGGAGCTGGAAGAGTGCAAAGCCCAACTTGAGGCCGCACTAGCCGCTGCAAGGGAGGCCAAGGAGACCCCCTCTGGTAATATACGCTTCAAAAGATAAGTATGTTGTGAAGTGCGGCGTGTGTGTAAATCTGACAATATCATTGCAGATGGCGCCGGAGTAGATCCGGACAAGCAACAACTCTTGCGCCGGTTGAAGGCCGGGAGGCGTGCTTATGAGGGTGAGGCGGAGAAAAATAATCTCCAAGATGCCAACACCCAGCTGGGTGAGGAACTAAAGGATGTTCGTGCCCAGCTGTCTAACTCCGTTAAGGAGAACCGGCGGCTTCGACGCGGCATTTTTAGTAAGTGCTTGAGCGAACTTTGAAAAAGAGTTCGGCGAGGAAGTCAACTAACAGAGTTATGTCTGTAGGTATGCTCATAGATTGTCCTGCAGAGGAAATGCCCGGTTCTACTGGTGACCTTCTTCCCGAAGCTCTTACAACTGCATTTAACGAGTTCGGCAGGTGATGAAAAGCGTCGCCAGTGCCTTGTGGCCATCATCTGTCTCCCTGCCCAAAGGCCTTGGAGAGCTTGCGAGAGAGGCTTAAGGGAGCGTGGCGGCGCTCCGATTATGGAAGATATCGGCCTGCCGTCAAAGGCGCCGAGGAGGCTGAGCCATGGTGAAGATCACGGTACGAAGGCTGACCCAAACCACATGGCCGAGGTCGGACCTGTGGGGCCTGATGGGAAGGAGATCCCTGTGAGCTTAGTGTATGGCCAAGTAGAATTGGCCGCAAAGTATTCCCAACAGGAATGTAAACTAGACAGCCTATTAGATGGTATTGAGGAGGAATACACCCAGTCAAATTGACTATGTAATTGAAGATGACATGTAAAAATGCCTTCTAGCCGGATTGTAGATTGTTTGTCATGGCGGACCTTTTCGCTTCAACCTCGGGACCTATAGTCCAGAGTGTGTTCGAATACCCTCATGGTTATGTAAGAACCAGGGCATGCGTGGAGACCAGGCGTAGGGGTCATTAGTGCTTGAAAGACAAGTGCCCAACTAGTTATGTTATATTACATGGTTAGTAAGAAACATCTTCCAGGGAGAATAGTTCCGTTAGGGGTTCCTTTCCCTGGGAGGCATGCCTTAAAGTGCATGTCCGGACTGCAAAAAAACAGAAAAGCATCTGGGGGCAGATAAATAAATAAGTGAGAAATCATCTTTAGTTCACCGACCGAATATTCCCTTAAGAACGCTAGGCTTCACCCAATCTGAGGTACACATCCGGCTGAACCGGCAGTAACAATCGCAGAGGTGCTCCCTTTACAACCTAGCCGAACAATCGGGAACGTAGGGGTAAGCACAGGAGCGAGGCAACCCAGCTTGGCCAAAACTTAAGTCATATCGATGCATATAATGGTGAATAAAAGGTACACGTGTAAGCGTTACACATGTGTTACACATAAAGCCCGTACAAATAAGCTTCTGTTAAAGAAGCCCCCATGTATAATGTGCGCGGATAGCGCGTCAAGTGTGTGCGAATAATGCGTGAACGAGCCTTTAAAGGCTGTAAGATAAAAAGAGGGAGAAGGAGAGAAATATAAGACAACTAATGTGTAAAAAATAGACAGAGGAAGGAGACAAACTTCGAGAATCCGGCGCTAGGCGTAGAATCTTCGGAGGCGGGCTGTGTTCCATGGGTTCGGCTCGAGTCGGTTATCCGATGCATCTCGTGCAGTACGCTCCACCGGTCAGGACTTGGTCGATAATAAAGGGACCTTCCCATTTGGGCTTGAGTTTGTCCTTTTATTGTCCGGCAGGCGTAGAACTAACTCGCCAACATTGTAAGTTTTGGCCCGTACTTCTCTGCTTTGATATCTTCGAGCTTGCTGTTGATAGAATGCGGAATGGGCTTTTGCCACATCACGCTCCTCCTCCAAGGCGTCCAAACTGTCCTGCCGATCGAGCTCGGCTTCTCTTTCTTTGTACATGCGCACGCGAGGTGAGTCATGAATTATGTCAAAGGGCAGAACTGCCTCTGCTGTATACCATAAAGAATGGTGTGAATCCGGTGGTGCGATTCGGCGTGGTCCGCAGCCCCCAGAGTACGGAGTCGAGCTCCTCTACCCAGTGCGTGTTAGATTCCTTGAGGGATCGCACTAATCTGGGTTTGATGCCGCTCATGATTAGACCATTTGCTCGCTCGACTTGACCGTTAGTTTGAGGGTGATAGACTGAAGCATAGTCGAGCTTGATGCCCATGTTTTTGCACCGAGTTTGACCTCGTCGGCCGTGAAGTTCGTGCCATTATCGGTGATGATGCCGTGGGGACGCCAGAGCGGTGTATGACCCACGATATGAAGTCTATCACCGGTCCGGATTCGGCCGTCTTAACAAGCTTGGCCTCTATCCATTTGGTGAATTTATCCACCATGACCAGTAGGTATTTTTGCTTGTGGGTTCCTCCTTTAAGGGGTCCAACCATGTCAAGCCCCCAGACCGTGAAGGGCCAGGTGATGGGTATAGTTTGGAGGGCGGTGGGTGGCATGTGGCTTTGATTAGCAAAGAGCTGGCAACCGACACATCATTGGACTAAGTCCTGAGCATCTGCCGGGCGTCGGCCAATAAAATCCTGTCTGGAAGGCCTTGCTTACAAGGGCCGGGCTGCGTCGTGGTGCCCGCCGAGTCCGGCATGAATTTCAGCCAGAAGATTCCACCCTTCCTCTTCGGAGATACACCTTTGAAGGACTCCGGTCGTGCTTTTCTTATAAAGCTCTCCCTCATGGACTTTATAGGCTTTAGATTGCCGCACTATGCAGCGTGCCTCATTTTGGTCCTCGAGAAGTTCATGCCTGGTTAGGTAGGCTAGGAATGGTTTCGCCCACGGGGCAATGACTGCCATTATTACGTGGGCTGAAGATGTTACTTCGTTGGCAGAGCCTCCAGTTGTGTCAGAATGTTCGGTGTTAGGCAGTGCTATTGGGTCCGGGCTATTATTTCCGGACTCCCGTTCCCATACTACGGATGGCTTGAACAACCTCTCTAAGAAGATATTGTGGGGGATGGCATCGCGCTTTGCGCCATGTGTGCCAAGACGGCTGCTGCCTGCTTGTTTTCTCGAGCTATATGGTGAAATTCGATCCCTTCGAACCGAGCTGACATTTTTAGGACGGCGTTGCGATAAGCTGCCATTTTCGGATCCTTGGCATCAAAGTCTCCATTTATTTGGGATATCGCGAGGTTCGAATCCCCACACACCTCTAGGCGTTGAATGCCCATGGATACAGCCATCCGGAGACCATGTAGAAGGGCCTCGTATTCGGCTGCGTTGTTGGAGTCCGTATACATTATCTGGAGTACATATTGAATCATATCTCTGTTGGGGGCGTCGAGCAGCCTTGACCCTAGACCAGCCAACATTTTGGAGCCGTCGAAGTGCATGATCCAGTTGGAATATGTGTCGTACTCTTTAGGGAGTTCGGCTTCAGTCCATTCGGCAACGAAGTCGGCCAAAACTTGCGACTTAATGGCTCGCCGTGGCTTATAGGTTATGTCGAATGGGAGGAGCTCAATGGCCCATTTGGCAATCCAGCCCGTCGCGTCGCGGTTGTTTATAATGTCGTTAAGAGGTACTTCGGAGGCTACTGTTATTGAACACTCTTGAAAGTAGTGTCGCAGCTTCCGGGATGCCATAAACACCGTGTACGCTATCTTTTGATAATGCGGATACCGTGACTTGCATGGAGTGAGGACAGTGGACACGTAGTAAACTGGTTTTTGACGGGGAAACTTGTGTCCGTCCGTTTCTCGTTCGACAACGAGCACCACGCTTACAACTTGATGAGTTGCGGTGATGTATAATAGCATTGGCTCGCCCATGTTGGGCGTGGCCAGGACCGGGTTTGTTGCCAATATGGCTTTTATTTCTTCGAGTCCGGCCGTGGCGGCATCCGTCCATTCGAAGTGTTGATGCGCGGAGGAGGCGATAGAGGGTAATGCCTTTTCTCCCAAGCAGGAGATAAAAGCGGCTTAGAGCCGCCACACATCCAGTCATTTTTGTATTTGTTTGAGGTCCTTTGGGATATCCAATTGTGACAGAGCTCGGATCTTGGCTGGGTTTGCTTCATTTCCTCTACCGGATACAATGAAGCCCAAGAGCTTTCCGGCTGATGCCTTGACGCATTTTCGGGTTAAGCTTGATGTCATATGTTTGGAGATTATCGAATGTGAGCCTCAAGTCATCTACTAGAGTTTCGACATGCTTGGTTTTGACGACCACATCATCTACGTATGCCTCCACTGTTTTGCCGATCTGGTTTGCGGACATATACGAATCATGCGCTGATATGTTGCGCCCGGCGTTTTTGAGCCGAAGGGCATTGTGTGAAGCGAGAATGGGCGTATGGGGTGATAAATGTCGTTCTTGCGGCTGGGTCAGGCTCTGCCAGCTTCATTTGATGGTAGCGGGAGTATGCGTCGAGGAAACACAATGAATCGTGTCCTGCGGTCGCGTCGACAATGGGATCGATGGGGGGGGGGGAGGGTTCCTTTGGGCAAGCCTTGTTGAGGTCCTTGAAATCGACGCATAGGCGCGATTTGTCCTTCTTTGGTACCATCACCAGGTTTGCTAGCCAGTCCGGATGTTTTATATCTCTGATGAATCCGGCCTCCAATAGTTTGGCTAGCTCCTCTCCCATGGCTTGTCTCTTAGGTTCGGAGAAACGACGAAGAGCCCGTTTGGTAGCTTGAATCCTTTTAGGATGTTTAGGCTATGCTCGGCCAGCCAGCGTGGGATTCCTGGCATGTCTGAAGGGTGCCAGGCAAAAATGTCCCAATTTTCACGTAGGAATTCTTGTAGTGCGGCGTCTTTTTTACATCAGGGTTTAATTGTGCCCCGATGGAGGCCATTTTGTAGGGTCCATTGAGTGGACTTGGAATTTGACTATTTCGTCCGCTGGTTTAAAGGAGGTGGACTTGGATCTTTTATCGAGTATCACATCGTCCACTGTTCACCGTGGAGCGCAGCCGATCAGTTCTGGGCGCCCGAGCTTGGATAGTGCCTCAAGGGCTAGTCTGCGGCTGTCTTATTTTTGGTAGCAGTGCTATGTCCGGTCACTAGCAAGAATGATGATTCCGTTGGGCCGGGCATTTTGAGCTTCATGTACCCGTAATGGGGTATAGCTTGAAAAATTGTGAATGCCTCTCGCCCTAATAGAGCGTGGTATCCGCTGCTGAGCAGGGCCACTTGAGCGTGACCTCCTCGGACTTGTAATTATCCGGCATGCCGAACACCACATCGGTGTGATTTTTCCCTGCAAAGACGCTTCCGGATCGGGATTATTCCTCTAAAGGTTGTGCCGCTTCGCTCAATGCGGCTCCAGTCTATTTCCATTTTTGAAGGGTTTCCTCATAAATGAGGTTCAATCCGCTGCCACCGTCCATGAGTACCTTCGTAAGGCGAAGCCGTCCACTATTGGACCGAGGACCAATGCTTCCGGTGCTCGGGCTGTTGAATTTAGGTTCTGCTTGGCATTAAAGGTAATAGCCGTGTCACTCCATGGATTTATTGTTGCTACTTGGTAGACTTCGGCAAGGCTGCAGAGTGTTCGTTTTCGCATATTGTTTGATGCGGAAGTCTCGAAGACTGTTAATACCGTACTGGTATCCCTGGGATGGTGCTCTGTGGATGCTGGGGTTAGAAGCTCCTCACCGCTTTTGGCCACCTGCCGGAGTATCCAACATGCTCTAAGGCTATGAGTTGGTGTGGCGCCCTCTGTACTATGAATTTTACAGGGTCCATTGAGCCATCCCTCCAGTACGGTTCCATGCCCCGTAGGGGGTTTTTGTTTTTTGGTGTTTAACCCGGGTGACTGGCGATAATGCACCTTTTTATTTCAGACTGGGTTTGTATTTAGGGCCGGATTGTCCCAAAATCTTACTTCGTTTTTCGAGGCGCTTTCCATCACGCAGTACTTTCGTACTATGGACGCCAAGTCAGCAAAGCGTGTAATTTCAGGGCGACCTATGGCGTTGAGGATTCCCTTGTCCGTGCAATTATTGCAGAAGAATGAAATTGCGTCTTCCTCACGGCAGTCCTTTATCCTAGTAATGATGTATTGTTTCCTCGGGCTCTTGCCTAATTTTGGATAGATCGCCTATGTTCGGGTGGGTGGGTGGAATTAGATCCGAAACCTCACCCAATCTGAGGCTCAAGGGCCAGGGAGTTTCCAAAATCGGAAGCTTGGATTCTTGGATGTTGTCCAATGAATCTAGCCCGTTGCCTGACTCTAAGTTCAGGTCTTGAGTGTAAATCCTCCCCTCATGGGTATCCGGCTTGGAGGATCGGGAATCCGGACATAGCTAGTCCTTAAGATAGATGAAGAGTCGCCGCATTGTTCCTCCACCACGGCAGCATGGGTGACCTGGGAGAGTTAATCTCTCTCGGATCGGGTTTAGGCCCAATCTGATCGTAGTCATGGCGACTCCCGCGGCGATGCGATCAAGGAGCTTCGTTTAAGGAAGAGAGCTCCGTCGGATCTAACCGCTTTCGGCGAGTTCGAGTTGACGTGAAGATTTCTTCGATGACCGAAAAGTCATCGTCGGTAGCGGCCTTCGAGCAGCGGTCATAAGAAAACCGCCCGGTGGAGAGTTTGGCCGATAGCCAAAGCTCCTTTAGCAATTAATGTCGTCTTTAAAGGCGGGATGAGGCATCCTTCACGATGGCGGCGACAGAGGGACTCTCAATGAAAGCACCAATGTCGGTGTCAAAACCGGCGGATCTCGGTAGGGGGTCCCGAGCGTGCGTCTAGGCGGATGGTAACAGGAGACAAGGGACACGATGTTTTTACCCAGGTTGGGCCCTCTCGATGGAGGTAAAACCCTACTCATGCTTGATTAATATTGATGATATGGGTAGTACAAGAGTAGATCTACCACGAGATCGGAGAGGCTAAATCCTAGAAGCTAGCCTATGGTATGATTGTTGTTAGATCCTGGGACTAAAACCCTCCGGTTTATATAGACATGGGAGAGGGCTAGGGTTACACAGAGTCAGTTACAATGGGAGGAGATCTACATATCCGTATCCCCAAGCTTTCCTTCCACGCCAAGGAAAGTCCCTTCCGGACACGGGACGAGGTATTCAATCTTGTATCTTCATAGTCCAGGAGTCCGGCCAAAGGTTATGGTTCGGCTATCCAGACACCCCCTAATCCGGGACTCCCTCAGGGGGAAAGAGATATTCCATCCGCTCGATAATGCAGTGCATGTAAAAATTTTAGAAGTCAAACTTTGGAAACTTTGATCAGGTTTACGCAAATGTTATTTATATCTACAATACCAAAGATACATCATACAAAACTACATCTCATGGTGAATCTAATGGTATATGTTTGTCGTACTAGATGTAATTCTTTTTCTCCACGTACATGGTCAAACTTTGTGATGTTTGACTTTTCAATAAATCTATATGCTATGGACCGAGGAGAATGCCTCAGTCGAGACAGCTCAAGTGCGTGTGAAGGAGAATGAGTAAGTGTGCAAAAAGAGTATGTGTGTGAAAGATAAAGTGACAACAAACGATAAATTAGAGAGAGTGTGTGTTTTTTCGTTTCTTATGCGAATATATCACACATGCATCTCCGAGATGGAAAAGCAAGGCGAGGAGATACACAAAGATAGCTAGTGTGTGATTGTTTGCAACAGAGAGAGACACCCATGTAGCACATGTCCAATAGAGGTCTGGCCAACAAGGAACAAAGGTCGAGAGGGACACATGGATGGCATGAACACATGGGGAGGGAGAGAGGGTGTGTTTGTGATAGAGAGATCCCGTCGAGATCGTGAGGGGACTATATGGGTGGGAGATCGAGGGAGTGCGTCTTGTGATAGAAAGATGCCCCAAGAGAAATCGAGATAGACCATGCACATGTTTGTGATGGAGACTAAGATTAGCTAGTCATATACATATAGGGGGACTGCGTGTGCCTACAATTGAGTGAGAGACCATCATACTTGGCTAGCTGGGCATGAAATTGTGTGTGTGCGAATGTGAGATGGAGAGAGAGCGAGGGGGAGAGATAGAGTTTTAGATGGGCCGATCGAGTGCGAGTGAGATATGCATGTGTATGTGTGACCCAGGTGGATGGAGAGTTTGAGAGAGGGGGTAAGAGCTCCGAGACGACATAGTGGTGCGTGAGAGAGTTACGGGCAAAGAGCCAAGGAATTTGTGTGCGTACGATGGGTGCACCCATGATATCTACCTTGGACTAGCTAGAGTATCATACATAGTGTGCGAGAGAGACCTATAGATGGTGTATATATGCATGCGAACTAGAAAGACCCCCCCCAAACACCCACAAAGAGAGAGAGAGAGAGAGAGAGAGAGAGAGAGAGAGAGAGATGGAGAGAAAGGGAGAGGGACCAACAAGGTTTTTGTGTCGGATGCGTGCGACATAATTGAAGATTGTCGGCGAGAGAGAGAGAGAGAGAGAGAGAACAGGAGTCCGGGTGCGTTTTATGCATCAAAGACTGATATAAACCATGTTTCGATATGAACTTGCATTCAAATATTTAAATTGGAGAACATGTTGTGTGCAATCCACACATGAACGGATATATGCGTATATCAAACAAGTTCATTAATTTGACTTTCAACATGTTCATGGAGTACTATAATCTTGTACAACATGCTACTCGATTGAGGTTTTCAATTTTGGAATTTAGTTCACTATTTTGACATCTTGAGCGAGCTATTTCATTGAATCGAGATATTTCATTTTGGGTTTGATTCTCGTTTTTGAGTGGGTCAACTATTTGTCATATAGTAAATCGCTAGCAACGAGCATGTAAAAACACATTACTCCCGAGCATCATCTCTCCATCTAAAAAAGAAGTGGGCAGCTAATATTTCAAAATTTGATCCGAATCGACTTGGTAAGGTAGACGTGGATGCTCGTTCTCCCAAAATTTGAAAAAACCGTTAAACATCCTCTCTGCTCGGTGGAATTCGCCCGAGCAAATAAATGGGAGACACGAAATTACCGTCCTATGTGGGACACGCATCAATTGGCCCGTTGTACATCGAGGGTAGGTTCGTAACTTCATCCAAGCACGCCTTCTCCTCGGCCGAAATGACATGTGTCGAATAATTCATAAACCATGGTCGGCAAAACCCGCTCTCCTCGCCCGAAATAGCTCGCGCCCACTATTTCAAAACACGCTCTCCTACTTGAAATCGCTCGCGCCCACTATAGTTCAAAACACGCGCTCCTGCTTGAAATCGCTCCGCCCACTATTTGGGGAGAAGCAAAGTTACTCTATTATCCCGACCCTCGGTACACAGACCCACGCCGATAAGCCTATAGGCATGGGTTTAACTGTAACTCCCCCCCACATTCCAGCCAAATGCGTCCGTACGAAATGGTTCCACTCCCCTCCCAATTCCCCCCCCCCCTCGCCCGCCCCCATTCATACCTCGTGGGCGCCAAATCACCTTCTCCCCGGGAAGCTCCCTTCTCCCGAGCCGTGAAACCTCAGCCCCACCTCCATGGCACCCCCCACCGCACCAATTTCACAGCCGCCCTCCTCCCTAATGCCGGAGATGTTGTCCATTTGCCGTCATGCACTGGGTCGTGTGCCTCTTACTCCGTGCTGCTGGTGCTGCCTCGACGACGGCCGCGTGAACAGTACCAGAGCGATTCACCCCCGCCATTGTTCACGGCGCTGGAGCGGCTCCAACTTCGAATCCGTATAGAGTCCTGGCGCTGCTTCCGCGTAGCCGTCGACCGTCGCGACATCGCTCTTTCCCTGCCGCCGGTCGCCACCGCAACCGCGCTGGCCTCACTGACTCGGCAGTTGGACCTGCCTACTTCACCATGCCGCCAGATAGGTCGCACCCTCATCTCAAATCACTTTATTTAGGCGTCAGTTGTCTGAATTTTTATTCTGGGCCAATCGATTCCCAATGGGAAGCAGCACCCCTCGGCGGCGGAGCTCCTAGGCTGCCGGTTGGCTGGTGTCTAACGTAAGCGTCTTGGGGCCGCAAGTTCGCCGCGATGAGCGGTAACTTAGATGGCTATCTTTTAGAGTTGCATGGGTTGAAGGTACTGCCGCTGCCGGATCTGGATGACGGGGAGTCTTTGTGGATTGGCCCGGGGGCGGCGCAACCACGGCACTATGGTGGGGAGGGGAGCGGGGTTTTAGCCAGGGCCACGGACGGCAGAGGCAGGCTGCTCTGCCGTTGCTCGCTGGCTCTTCAGGGAAGATTCTGAACAGTGTCAGCCGGGAGGCACAAGATGGCCAGCCATCCGACGTAGATCGGACAGTACCAAAATAAAATAAAATCGTGTGACCCCAATTTAGCCTTCAGTTAACAGACGTGTGACCACTCTCGTACCTTGTTGTTGATCTCTCAGTGTATTTCTTCAGATCAAAGAGATATGTCGTTCTTAACATTATGCGTTATCTGCTTCTTCAGACACACCGTCTTCCGACTCACGGTAGCTGCTCCAACAAGGGAAGCATACACTAGAAGGGAGCTATAGTCCCCACTCAACAGTTCCCTGCATCGAATGTGCGTGCCCGACATGGACAGCCACAACAACTGCAGGGCCATCGACAAGTTAGCACATGATGCTCACTACTATGGATGGCAGCCAGATAGGTTGCACCCTCATCTTACTTGTGTGCAACATTTATGGCTTTGTTATTATCTAAGCATGGAAAATAGATCATCACATTCACTGTATATTCATGCTGATCTCTTACGGGTCTTGTTCAGGAGTTAACGTTGTTCCATAGTTCAGCTAAGATACTTGTTCTTTAGGTAACGCTATTCCATAGTTATCATCCATCAGCCAATGCTATCCCACAGGCTGGTGATTATAGTATTATACCACTTCTAGTATTACCTATGTTGTTCTTTAATACTTTTGTGTGCCATCTAGTTAATCTCGAGTACAAACGATACATATTCTGTAGCTTTCATCTGTGTTCTCCCTTTAGTTTATGAGACATGTTGCTGCTAGTTAACCCCAGTCCTACTTTTTATCTCGTCCCCTACAGGCACTCATTACATAAATCTAACTACTAGTTGTCTTCCATGCATGTCAGATATAATTGCACACACTGATATATCCACAAGAACCTCGCGGAGCAATGTAAAGGCCAATAAACTTGATGTCAATGATACCCAATATGATGGAACATGTAAAGGCAGTTCTTGAAGACTTGCGGAAAGATGATGAATCCTCTTCACCCCACAATGTCCTTGTCGTAACTTGGCACTGTGATATGGGTACAACATGCGTATAATGTCACAGAGTGTATCTACTCTATTGCAATGCCATGTGCTTAGCATCTTGATCATGCATGTAAATGTGTCATGCCTTCCTGTTTTTCGGTACCTATTCCATTCATGATAACATGTTTTCAAATTCAAATCTTGTCATTCTACTCTATCGCAATGCCATCTACTTAATTTGGACATCATGCTTATGAATATCTTATGCATTGTTATTCATCAGTATGTACTTCATCTGTCTACCATACCATGTTTTTTTACATTGAAGTGTTGTTCTAGTGCTCTGTTGCAATGCCATCTTATTTTCCCAATCATACACGTGTATGTTGCCTTAGTTATTTCTGTACGTATTCCTCTAGCATACAGTTTTACATTCAACTAATGTTTTTTTGTTGTGTTGTCCTGACGTATCCCTAGCTCTTACACCATACTCCCTCCGTCTGGATTACATGTTGCCAAAATGGATAAAAAAGGATGTATCTAGAACTGAAATACGCCTAGACCCATCCATTTTTTCGGATGGAGGGAATACATGTCAATATGTCATGCCTTTCTATTCTTCAGTACCTATTCCATCTCTCTGCTATCGCATGTTTTATAATTAAAGCACCATTCTTCTATACAAGGCATGCAAGGGGAAGACGACTATCTTAGAATCAAGGGTTACAAACAAGGCCTTTGCAAAAGATCCAAATGCCGTGAGATAATAAACCAACTCCAATTTTATAGATACGGCTCCAAAGACAGAGAAACCCAACTCCCTCACGATAATAAGCGATTCCGGTGGCCAAAGAACTAGTCCGCTCCGGTCCAGCAAAAATATGTCAACTCAATTCTAAGAAGCGTGTCGTATCCTTGCATCATGAAATTTTATAGCATGCTGATCATATTTTCTACATGTTTCTTACGCATCTCTCTTTTAGAAAATAAGCTTAGCAGATAGAAGAATTTCTGCAACGGTATCGTTTATGAGGAATGATTCTTGCAAGAATTCTCTGTGCTCGAATGTAGATGTAAGTACCTATTGTATATCACTATATTTTTACATCAGCATGAATTTTTTAATCGGCATGAATCCAACCTTTATCTGATCTAAATTTAGTTGTAGAAAAATGTATGATTAAAGGCCACTATGTTGATTTTTGCAAGGAAAACTGCCTGGTAGTTTTGCATCCTGAGCTGCATGAGTGTACTATCTCATATCAGTGGGTTTGAATACTTTGGTTCTGCAGTGGGTTTTCGGTGTTTTTTTTGTGTTGTCCTGTCGTATCCCTAGCTCTTACATCATACTCCCTCCGTCCGGACTAAATGTCACAGAAATGGATAAAAATGGATGTATCTAGAACTGAAATATGCCTAGACCCATCCATTTATTTCCGGATGGAGGGAATACATGTCAATATGTCATGCCTTTTTATTCTTCAGTACCTATTCCATCTCTGCTGTAGCATGTTTTATAACTGAATCACCATTCTTCTATATAAGGCATGCAAAGGGAAGACGACTATGTTAGAATCTGAAGGGTTACAAACCAGGTCTTTGCAAAAGATCCAAACGCCAGGAGATAATAAACCAACTCCATTTTTCATAGATACTGCTCCAAAGACAGAGAAACCCAACTCCCGCGATAATAAGCGATTCCGGTGGCCAAAGAACTAGTCCGCTCGATCCGGCAAAAGAATGTCAACTCCATTCTAAGAAGCGTGTGCGTATCCTCGCATCATGAAATTTTATAGCATTCCGATCATATTTTCTACATGTTTCTTACCCATCTCTCTTTTAGAAAATAAGGTTAAACGATACAAGACTTCCTCCATTGGGATCGTATTCCAGGAAAATATCTTGCGGGAATTCTCTGTGCTCCAATGCTGATGTAAGTACCTGTTTTTTATCACTATATTTTTACATCAGCATGTATTTTGTTAATCGGTGTGAATCTAACCTTTATCTAATCTAAAATTAGTTGTAGCAAAATGTTAAAGGCGCCAATGTTGATTTTTGTAAGGAAAACTGCCTTGTAGTTTTGCGTACTGAGCTGCATGAATGTACTATCTCATATCACGCACATTACTGAATTGTAGTGCTTCTGTGGTTGCCCATTCATTCATTGTGTCAATGTTGCTTTCATATTACCTTACCTGGCTGATGATAGCTGTGCCATATTGGGTTAATTTGGTGTAGGCTAGTTGCCCAAATGTTCGTTGTGTCAATGTTGCTTTCCTATTATCTGACTTGGCCAATGATAGCAATGCTAGTGTGTTAATTTTGTGCAGGCTGCTGAAGATAAGAAGACAAACTCTGAAAACATCAAGGCAACCCCATTGTTTCTTTCCAGTAAATCTAGGCCAGGTAATATGGAAATGACTCATGATTAATCGGTTTGGTTCCCGTCCTAATTTATGTTATGACGTAGTGGTCGAGACACTCTCCACTATCAATAATACAAGCCTGCCAAAGTCGCCATCTGAATCTGTTCAGTATCCTCTGTCTCGAATGCAACGGAATAAATATATGTTTGTGAACCAATTAATGGTTGAAGCAATGATGGAAATGGTGGATGAATCAGAGGTGCAGAGTCGTGCGACACAACAACTGATCAATGTTTTCAGAGACAGTGTAGCAAAGCAGCAAGAACTTGCCCACATGCTTATGGGCGTCATACGTATGCTAAGGTTGCAGATTGTGACGTTGTAGATGGTTAGGTTACGCTCATTTATTTGCACCGCATCAATCTTTGATTGCCCAGTGGATGTAATTTCCTGTAATATATGCTGGATGTGCAAAGTTATTCCCTGTATGTCGTACCTTTGCTTGATTGGTTTTGGTCCTGTGCATAATTGCTCATCGTAATGGGCTCAAATTATCTAATTTGGCCTAAAGATATGAAAGAACTTTAGTGGGCCCATTAAGTTAATGGGCCGTTACTAGGCAGAAAGTTAATGGTCGGCCCTCTTACCTCCTGGGTCGTTAACAGGCCGACATCGAAGCAGGCAACAGGTGGCCCCAATTTATTTCACGGGCGTTAACGGTACATTACTAAGTTTGGGCTACATATGGCCCAACTATACTCTAGGCCTTTAGCAGGCCGACAGAGACAGTGGGCTTGTACTGGACCATGAAGAGCATGGGCCGCTAAGAGGCCAAAAGGCAGGTTGTATTGTAAGCGGCCCAACTGTGTTGTGGGCCTTTAGCAGGCCGAAAGAGAAACCGGGCTGGTATTGGACCATGAAGGGCATGGGTCGTTAAAAGGCCAAAACTAAGGTCCGATTACAAATGGCCCAACTCATTTATGGTCCGTTAACAGGCCGAAAGGCACACAGGTCCGGGAATTGGCCCAACAGTTAAATGGGTCGCTAAAAGGCCAAAACTCAGGTCCGACTACAAATGGCCCAACTGATTTATGGGCCGTCAACAGGTTGAAAGTGACACCGGGCCAGAAATTGACCAACACTTAAATGGGCCGCTAAAAGGCCGAAACTCAGGTCCGACTACAAATGGGCCATCAGATTTATGGGTCGTCAACAGGCTGAAAGAAACACCGGGCCGGAAATTAGCCCAACATTTAAATGGGTCGCTAAAAGGCTGAAAGATGTACATCCTGAAAATTGGCACATCCATTAAATGGGTCGTTAACAGGCCGAAATCTCATCGGGCCAATATTGAGCCCAAATATATAGCGAACATTAACGGGCTCGAATCGGCGATGGGCTGCAATGGTGTCAAATCTTTAACGGGCCGTTGACGGGCCGTATTGGCACATCACGTATGGGCCGTGGGCTTAAATGGACCTGACACAAGTAGGCCTTATATGGGCCGGCCTGCTAATTTTTACTGGGCCGGCCTTTTTCACCGGAATGGGCCACTGATGAGCCGACATGTGTTTCCTCTAGCCAATGATGATTTTACACGTGGAAAATCCCCATTGGTCGGGGCTGTTAACGGGTTATCGGATCCAAAACTCGACCCGATAGCTTAACGGCGTTCCGTTACGGTGGACGCCATGTGTCGTTCACCCTTGACGAAAGCACTTACATGTGCGATTTATCGTCATGGAAGTGGACACTTCCGTGATGATAATTTTGGTAATGTCATGGAACACTTCTACGACAGCACAGGTATGACTATCTTGATTCTGTCATAAATTTGTCATGGATGTACATGGATGACAAAAAACGCGATCTACTGTGACAAACACGTATCATCATGGAAGTGTATTTTTTTGCAGTGCCCGCTGTACTGGGTCAATCACACTAGAGGTCGTCTTCGGATCTCCGGACAACTTCCGAAGCGAGGAGTTAATCTTCGACATCGTCCCCTTTCGCAGCGGCTATCACGCACTGCTTGGACGAACTGCATTTGCTCAATTCAATGCGATACCTCACTACGCTTATCTCAAGGTCAAGATGCCCGGACCACGTGGCATCATAACAGGCAATGGAAATACGGAACGCTCCCTCCGTACCGAGGAGCATACCACTGCCTTAGCAGCAGAAGTACAGTGCGACCTTTTCCAGCAGAACCTTAATTCGGCAGCCGAGCCCCCGGACACCATTAAGAGAGTCTGGACTATTCTGCAGCAAGACAGCCTGGCTCGTCAAGAGCTTAACTAGCAATTTGGCCTCCGTCCCAGTCCTGATCAAATGGCGGCATTCGTACCGCACGTACATAACTACGCACTCAAAATTCCATGGGCATCAATGGAGGCATAGCTAGCTCATGATCCACAGTGCGGCTCGACCGACCCTGGATCCGCACACCTTCAGTTTTTCTTTTTTTTTTAGGTTTTTCTCTTCTCGAGGCTTTTTTCTGATAACCTGATCATCGGACCGATCACGGGACGGATACACCAAGGAGGCAAGAAGCTTTGACGTACAAGGGAATCCCCAGGTGGTCTCCGCTAACGATTGCTATACCTGTTTTACATACCCGCATGCAGCTCGCTCTTCGTCATGGCATGTTAAATAGCCTTACTCGCTTATCACATTACTTGCACAAGTACGCCTCGAGGTATTAATCAAATTACAATGGAAAATAATTAGTAGCGTCAGATTATTACTTGATTTTTTCCTCACCTTTGTATTTATTACTCATCGCACACGTACACTCTGGTACGTATTACTTCGCCAGGGGCTTCATCACGCCTCATGTCTGGCAATAAAGTCCGAACACTTTTTACAGTACAGTTCGGCACCCCGAACTTATAGCATTATATGCATTGGCTCCGAATCATGTCTTTCGTCAATAGTTGGGTTGCCTGGCTCCTGTGCTTACTACCTTACGTTCCACTATATCTGCTAGGGTAGTAAAGGGAGAACTACTGCGATTGTGTCCCGGTTCTTCCAGACGAGCACCTCAGTAGAGGAAGCCGAAAACTGACTGTCATGATGCAGCGAGAGCTGGTCAGCTGTTTGAGAGGTTTCAAATCCTTGGAGATTTTTTCCGCTTTATGCGAGGAATCGGTTTTTATATGATCAGGTGTGTATTGTGCCCCTAGTTCGGCCTTTCGAATACCAGGGGCTTCACCAAAATTCTCATTGTCAAACTCATATGGCTAAGTGAGGGCAATAAAAGCCATATAGTCTGATTGCCTTGTTCGTTGCGCTAAACACCTCCTTTAAGGACCAGAATGTGGAGTAAAGAGTGTTTAGATTTATCCCGAACACCCCCATACTATCTACATGGGGGCAGAAGCCGACGACTGGCCAACCCTCAGATTTCATAAACAGCCGCACATGAGGTAAAATTTTAAAAGTCACAAGCACTATATTACATAACGACCTTGTTTCATATTATAGGATAGGATAACATGAATGTTTTCATGGGAATATAACATCCTTCGCACATTGCTCCGCCACAAGGTGGGATCCCTCCAGGACACTATCAAAATACAGCTCGGGTCGGCGGCGCTCCTTGCCCTCAGGTGGCCCCTCGGTCATTAGCTTCTTGGCATCCATATTCGCCTAGTGCATCTTGGCGCGGGCAAAGGCCATCCGTGCACCTTCAATGCAGACTGGCCGCTTCATGACTTCAAACCGTGGGTAGGCACTCACAAGCCGCTTCACAAGTCCGAAGTAGTGCTACGTCTTGAGCTTGCGTTGGTTTTCCCCGAAGAGGAGAGGATGATGCAGCAAAGTAGCGTAAGTATTTCCCTTAGTTTTTGAGAACCAAGGTATCAATCCAGTAGGAGGCCACACGCAAGTCCCTCGTACCTACACTAAACAAATAGCTCAACGCAACCAACGCGATTAGGGGTTGTCAATCCCTTCACGGTCACTTACGAGAGTGAGATCTGATAGAGATGGTAGATAATATTTTTGGTATTTTTGGTATAAAGATGCAAAGTAAAATAAAAAGCAAAGCAATAATAAAGTGACGGAAGATTAATATGATAGAGAATAGACCCCGGGGCCATATATTTCACTAGTGGCTTCTCTCAAGAGCATAAGTATTTTACGATTGGGTGAGCAATTACTCTTTGAGCAATTGATGAATTGAGGATAGTTATGAGAGTATCTAGGTATGATCATGTATATAGGCATCACGTCCGAGACAAGTAGACCGACTCTGCACCTGCATCTACTACTATTACTCCACTCATCGATTGCTATCCATCATGCATCTAGAGTATTAAGTTAATGAAAACAGAGTAACGCCTTAAGCAAGATGACATGATGTAGAGGGATAAATTCATGCAATATGATAAAAAAACCCATCTTGTTATCCTCGATGGCAACAATACAATATGTGCCTTGCTACCCCTACTGTCACTTGGAAAGGACATCGCAAGATTGAACCCAGAGCTAAGCACTTCTCCCATTGCAAGAACTACCAATCTAGTTGGCCAAACCAAACGGATAATTCGAAGAGACTTGCAAAGATAACTAATCATACATAAAATAATTCAGAGAAGATTCAAATATTGCTCATAGATAGTCTTGATCATAAACCCACAATTCATCGATCTCAACAAACACACCGCAAAAAGAAGATTACATTGAATAGATCTCCGCGAGAGAGTGGGAGAACATTGTATTGAGATCCAAAAAGAGAGAAGAAGCCATCTAGCTACTAACTATGGACCCGAAGGTCTGAAGTAAACTACTCACACTTCATCGGAGAGGCTATGATGATGTAGAAGCCCTCCGTTGTGGATTCCCCTTCTGGCGGAGCTCCAGAACAGGCCCCAAGATGGGATCTCGTGGATACAGAAAGTTGCGGCGGTGGAATTAGGTTTTTCGCTCCGTGTCGATCGTTGAAGTGCGTAGGTATATATAGGAGGAAGAAGTACGTCGGTGGAGCAAAGGGGGGCCCATGAGGCAGGGGGCGCCCTAGGGGGGCGCCCTCCACCCTCGTGGCCACCTTCTTTCTTTCTTGACGGGTGGTCCAAGTCTCCTGGATCATATTCGGTGAGAAAATCACGTTCCCGAAGGTCTCATTCCGTTTGGACTCCGTTTGATATTCCGTTTCTTCAGAACACTGAAATAGGCAAAAACAGCAAATCTGGGCTGGGCCTCCGGTTAATAGGTTAGTCCCAAAAGTAATATAAAAGTGGAAAATAAAGCCCAATATGGTCCAAAACAGTAGATAATATAGCATGGAGCAATCAAAAATTATAGATACGTTGGAGATATATCAGGCGTCCCCAAGCTTAATTCCTGCTCGTCCTCGAGTAGGTAAATGGTAAAAAGAGAATTTTTGATGCGGAGTGCTACTTGGCATAATTTCAATGTAATTCTTCTTAATTGTGGTATGAATATTCAGATTCGAAAGATTCAAGACAAAAGTTTAATATTGACATAAAAATAATAATACTTCAAGCATACTAACAAAGCAATTATGTCTTCTCAAAATAGCATGGCCAAAGAAAGTTATCCCTACAAAATCATATAGTCTGGCTATGCTCTATCTTCACCACACAAAGTATTTAAATCATGCACAACCCCGATGACAAGCCAAGCAATTGTTTCATACTTTTGACATTCTCAAAACTTTTTCAATCTTCACGCAATACATGAGCGTGAGCCATGGATATAGCACTATATGTGGAATAGGATGGTGGTTGTGGAGAAGACAAAAAGGGAGAATATAGTCTCACATCAACTAGGCGTTTAATAGATATCAATGTGAGTGAGTAGGGATTGCCATGCAACGAATGCACTAGAGCTATAAGTATAAGAAAGCTCAACAAAAGAAACTAAGTGGGTGTGCATACAAATCGCTTGCTCAAGAAGACCTAGGGCAATTTGAGGAAGCCCATCATGGGAATATACAAGCCAAGTTCTATAATGAAAAATTCCCACTAGTATATGAAAGTGACAAAATGAGAGACTCTCTATTATGAAGATCATGGTGCTACTTTGAATCACAAGTGTGGTAAAAGGATAGTAACATTGTCCCTTCTCTCTTTTTCTCTCATTTTTTTATTTTTTTATTTGGGCCTTTTCTCTTTTTTTATGGCCTCTTTTCTTTTATTTTTTTATTTATTTTTTGTCCGGAGTCTCATCCTGACTTGTGGGGGAATCATAGTCTCCATCATCCGTTCCTCACTTGGGACAATGCTCTAAAAATGATGATCATCACACTTTTATTTACTTAGAACTCAACAATTACAACTCGATACTTAGAACAAAATATGACTCTATGTGTATGCCTCCCGTGATGTGCGGGATATGCAATGATTCATGAGTGACATGTATCAAAGAATTATGAATGGTGGCTTTGCCACAAATACGATGTCAACTACAAGATCATGCTAAGCAATATGACAATGATGGAGCGTGTCCTAATAAACCGAACGGTGGAAAGTTGCATGGCAATATATCTCAGAATGGCTATGGAAATGCCATAATAGGTAGGTATGGTGGCTGTTTTGAGCAAGGTATTTGGTGGGTATGTGATACCGGCGAAAAGTGCGCGGTATTAGAAAGGCTAGCAATGGTGGAAGGGTGAGAAAAGTGCGTATAATCCATGGACTCAACATTAGTCATAAAGAACTCATATACTTATTGCAAAAATCTACAAGTTATCAAAGCAAAGTATTACGCGCATGCTCCTAGGGGATAGATTGGTAGGAAAAGACCATCGCTCGTCCCCGACCGCCACTCATAAGGAAGACAATCAATAAATAAATCATGCTCCGACTTCATCACATAACGGTTCACCATACGTGCATGCTACGAGAATCACAAACTTTAACACAAGTATTTCTTAAATTCACAACTACTCAACTAGCATGACTCTAATGTTACTACCTGCATATCTCAAAACAATTATCAAGCATCAAACTTTTCTTAGTATTCAACGCATTCAAAAGAAGTTTTACAAATCTTGAATACCAAGCATATTATTATTATAAGCAAATTATCATGCTATTTAAGACTCTCAAAATAATCTAAGTGAATCATGAGAGATCAATAGTTTATATAGAACAAATCCACCACTGTGCTCTAAAAGATATAAGTGAAGCACTAGAGCAAAACTATATCGCTCAAAAGATATAAGTGAAGCACATAGAGTATTCTATCAAATTCCAATTCATGTATGGCTCTCTCAAAAGGTGTGTACAGGCAAGTATGATTGTGGTAAACTAAAAAACAAAGACGCAAATAATACAAGACGCTCCAAGCAAAACACATATTATGTGGTGAATAAAAATATAGCTCCAAGTAAAGTTACCGATGGAAGTGGACGAAAGAGGGGATGCCTTCCGGGGGCATCCCCAAGCTTTCACTTTTTGGTGTCCTTGGATTATCTTGGGGGTGTCATGGGCATCCCCAAGCTTAGGCTCTTGACACTCCTTGTTCCATAATCCATAAAAAAATCACCCAAAACTTGAAAACTTCACAACACAAAACTCAACAGAAATCTCGTGAGCTCCGTTATCGAAAGAAAACAAAAGACCACTTCAAGGTAATGTAATGAACTCATTATTTATTTATATTGGTGTTAAACCTACTGTATTCCAACTTCCCTATGGATTATAAACTATTTTACTAGCCATAGATTCATCAAAATAAGCAAACAACACACGAAAAACAGAATCTGTCAAAAACAGAACAGTCTGTAGTAATCTGTAACTAACGCAAACTTCTGGTACTCCAAAACTTCAGCCAAAATAGGATGACCTAGTAAATTTGTTTATTCGTCAGCAGCAATTTGAATCACTATTTTCTCACGTTCTTCTGATTTTTAAAAATTGTTTTCGTGAAGAGAAAGTTTCTGGAAATTACAGCAAGATCAAATAATTATCATCCAAGAAGATCCTATAGGTTTAACTTGGCACAAACACTGATTAAAATATAAAACCACATCTAAACAGAAGGTAGATGGATTATTTATTCCTAAACAGAAACAAAAACAAAAAACTAAAAATAAATTGGGTTGCCTCCCAACAAGCGCTATTGTTTAACGCCCCTAGCTAGGCATAAAAGCAAGGATAGATCTAGGTATTGCCGTCTTTGGTAGGCAATCCATAAGTGGCTCTCATAATAGATTCATATGGTAATATTATTTTCTTTCTAGGGAAGTGTTCCATGCCTTTCTTTAATGGAAATTGGAATCTAATATTCCCTTCCTTCATATCAATAATTGCACCAATCGTTCTAAGGAAAGGTCTGCCAAGAATAATAGGACATGAAGGATTACAATTTATATCAAGAACGATAAAATTTATGGGCACATAAGTCCTATTTGCAACAATAAGAACATCATTAATTCTTCCCATAGGTTTCTTAATAGTGGAATCCGCAAGGTGCAAGTTTAGAGAGCAATCATCAAAATCACGAAAATCTAGCAAATCACACAAAGTTTTGGGAATAGTGGAAACACTAGCACCCAAATCACATAAAGCATAAAATTCATGATCCTTAATCTTCATTTTAATAGTTGGTTCCCACTCATCATAAAGTTTTCTAGGGATAGAGACTTCCAACTCAAGTTTTTCCTCATAAGATTGCATCAAGGCATCAACAATATGTTTGGTAAACGCTTTATTTTGACTATAAGCATGAGGAGAATTTAGCACGGATCGCAACAAGGAAATACAATCAATTAAAGAGAAACTTTCATAATTAAATTCTTTGAAATCCAAAATAGTGGGTTTAGCAACATCTAGGGTTTTACTTTCTTTAATCCCACTTTTATCAATTTTAGCATCAAGATCTAAAAACTCCGAATTTTTAGAATGCCTTCTAGGTAAAGGTGGATCATATTCAGTTCCATCATTATCAAGATTCATATTGCCAAACAAAGATTTAATGGGAGACACATCAGTAACTTTTAGATCTTCATCTTTATTTTCATAGGTATTGGATGTCAGGATCCCGATTCTAAGTCACACCGATCTAGCCTGTAACACCTCATATCACTTTGCGGCCTCACGCACGGTATTCCCACGGGTGTCGCCTTACCATGGCCCGGGACCGTTTGCGCCTTTTGGCTCACGTATATGATAGTGTCGCTAGCATCCGTATGACAGAGAACCCGGGCCGACATGACTAGTCGTGAACCCAAAGTGGCACTAACTTATGGGGACATGCATACGTGAATCAACATCGAGCATGTCGATTGACGGTGTGCGTGTCCGGGATGTAGCATCGCTAACAGGACTCAGGAACCCGGCTGTAGCGAGCTAGGCGAGGACTCGGATGTCACCGTGTGACATTTCCCGAAGGGACGAGACACATGAGCGAAGTGAATCACATGCCGGCTTGATCAAGTGTTAGGAGCAGTAGTCTTTGGGCTAGCAGGACTCCGGTGAACCGGGGCTGTAGCGGACTACTATGGCTCCTGGAAGCACAAGACTACATTTCCCCGTAAGAGAGACTACCAAGGATAAACAACTAGGTTGTCGGATCCCACACATAGCAATACACATTACACGTACGCATAACATGCAAGTATGTGCTGTACAGCATGGCATCACAACATAACTCAACAACTCATATAGATAAGGCTCAAAGAGCCATCATAGCATTTATTACAAACAGGGTCACATGACCCAACATTCAGAGCAAACAAGCAACAAGCGGAAGCATTACATGTTTGAGTACAGACATCTACAAATGAAAAAGGCTGAAGAGCCTGACTATCTACAACATCCGATCAAGATTGTAGCTGAGGTACAAGCTACTCGTCGAAGTCCACGGGAACACTAGTAAGACCGAAGTCTTCGCTGCAAAAACATAAATAAAGCAACATGATTACAAAGGTACTCAGCAAGACTTACATCAGATCCTATCATACATGCATTTGTATCAAGAAGGTAATGTGGTGTTTAGTTGCAGCAAGCCAACTTTGACTCAGTGGCTATCCTGTTCTACGACTACGAGAACTTCTTTGAGGTGATATGGCGCTGCAGGTCCACTAGTCACCACACAATACACTACTATGGATTCATCCCCGTCTCCCTACGAGAAGGCCATCCATAGCACTCACACTTGTCTTGAGCATTTTAGAGTATCCACTTCAAGTTGTCTATGTACCACGTAAGCATCCAAGAAGTCCATAACCGCGGACCCGGCTATTCGAATAGATCATGTTAACCCTGCAGGGGTGTACCTCTTCACACACGCTCTCGCCACTTACCGCCATGTACACGTCATGTATCTCAGCAACCTTCAAGCGGAAGCTTTGGCGAGGGTGTCGGCCACGACCTGACTAACCACACGAGACTCTAGTCCAGGTTTATCGCCTATTCGGGTTCCATCCGCAAGGAGATCCGGCCGGGGTGTCGCTCACGGCCCCAAATGATGTGAGAAGGGTTCCCAAGCCCACCAACCGGGTGCCACTTGGTACACCGTGCCACTGTGCCTAGTCTGTCCCAAGCCCACCTGGCCGGGTGCCACTTGGTAGACTACTAACACTACCTACAAACACCAGAAACTAGTTGCAACTCACGGGCAGAGGTCAAGTTGGTTAATAAGTCGAGAGGGAACTTAAGCATTCCAATGTGTGGTAGTAGCTAGTCATTGGACAACATACACGTAACTCGGTGCTTAAGGATGGTTCCGGTGAGACAACCCACCATGTACTCCTACATGGCCTCTCACCGCTACCTTTACCAAATCGTGTTCACACACTTCACTCTCGACATCGTAACAAAGAACATTGCACTCCAATTCATTCCCAATGAACCGGACACGACACACTCTAAGCAATAGCAAGCATGGCATGGTAGGAACACAACAATGGCTTCAATCAACTCCTACACATGCTAGTGGGTTTCAACTATTTCTTGTGGCAATGACAGTCATGCAAAGGAATGGGTTCAACTACCGCAACACAAAGTAGCGGTTGAAACGTTGTTGTCCTAATGCAATAACCGAGTGCCAGGCGAGAGTAGGATTGTATCGGAATGAACAAGGGGTTTGCTTGCACTGGTAGATCAACAAGGAAGGCGGTGCTCCTCGGGCAATTACTGCAGAGCGGACTCGGAGCAGGACCTATCAAGAAGGAACGGTGTCGGCAATCAGAACACAAGCATATGCAACAATATGATGTATGATCATGGCATGAATGTGTGATGCTGATTGAGCTAATGCAGCTAGAGTTCATTTGGTTGAAGTCCATTTGAACCAAAGATTCAAATGCATTTCCAAAGTAAGCTCTTTATATAAGCCATTTTAGTGTTTCACTTATACAGCAGGTATAAGTTGGTTTTTCATGCATGAAACTAGAAACAGATGGATAGATTGCATTTTTGATAATTTTTCATATACAAAATTATTTCAATCTAAGCTATGGTTGAATTTCTATGATTTTACGAAGTTTGGATCATTTTACGGATTTTCCCGATTATCTTTAATCGAGAAAATAGTTAAGCTAACGTCGACATGACGTCTGAAAGTGACGTCGGCAGGTCAACGGGTCGGTCCAGTCAAACTGACCCGATTGGGACCCATATGCCAGTGTTTAACCTAACTAATCTAGTTTAGTTAGTGGCCTCGGGCCCACATGTCAGTATCAGCAGGCTAATTAAGTTTAATTAACATCTAACTAAAATTAGCAGGGGCCTGGCCCACTTTTCAGTTGGCGAGGTCAAAGGGTCAAACCCCCTAGTCAGCGGGGTCAAACCCGCCGGCAACTCGACGTCGGCGAGGCCAGACGCGGCGGAGGGGCTTGGGAATCGCCCTCCGGCAACCATTTAGGCGGCGGAGACCACGGACAAGGAGCTGGAGCTCGTCCGCGTCGTTTGGAGCAAGCGGGAGGCTACGTGGGTGCCGGAGCTCACTGAAACGAAGCCAGGCGGTGGCGAGATTGACCAAGTGTGTGTGCCTGACTGCGGTGCAGCGAGGGCTTCGAGCGGCGTTGGCTTCTTGGGAGGCAGTGAAACGTTAGCGTCTTGTGGCGTGAGCTACGGTAGCTAGCGCGACGGCGGCGACATGGACGGCGGCGAGGTGCTACGGCCGTGGTGGGGAACGGGAGCTACGGTGCGAGAACGGAGAAACGGAGAGAGGGGGACAGCGTAGAAGCTCACGGCGGTTCAGACGAGGCGGTCGGCGAGCTCGGGGAGGGGCTGGAGTCGGCGGGGCGGATCTCCGGCGTCGGGAGGTTGAAGATGATGGTGGTGGCGGCGATGCAGCGCGTCCCTGGTCGCTTGGCTCGTCGAGGACGATGCGGGCGACGAGGCGGAGCACCCGGACTCGAAGAGAGGGCGAGGGGGAGGCGGTGGCCGCGGTGGTGCTCGTCGGCGGCGGCGGGCGCGTTCGGTGAGGTGGGGGGAACGGCGAGGGAGAGAGCAGGGGGAGAGTGAGAGCGGTCGGGGCGGCGCGTGGCGTCGCGCGGGGCATCCAGACAACGAGGGGGGAAGCAGGAGGTGGCGGGGGACGTAGCCACGGCCGGCTGTGGCGCGGCCACGCAGCAGCTCCTACTGGCAGGAGCTTGAAGAAGCTCCTGGCAGTTGGGCTGGCTCGCCTGGGTCACAGGCTGTGCCAGGCACAGTGAGTTGGCCCAGTAGGTTCCCTTTTCCTATTTTTTCTTTTTACTTTCGACATTTGTTTTGATTTAATAAAATACTAAATCACTTATTTTCTTACGAAAATTATTGTAGGAACTAATTGGATTGTTCCAAAGCCCTGAGTAAAATCAGAATTATTGGACATATATAATATATATAACATATATATATCCAATGCAAATAATTATTGCATTAATTCCAAATGGCCAAAATAAATATTTATGAGCTCCTAGAAATATTGGTTTGATTTTTATCTCTGTCCAATATTTTGAGAGAGCAACATGAACATTTTCTTGGACCTTTTTGGAGCAATTTTTATCTAGGTCATTTCCAGAAATGATTTTGAGGGTTTCACAAATCCCCATTTCAAATTTAAATGGAATTTAAACATGATGCACACATGACTAGCTAGCCTTGAGCATACCAGAACTAAGGATGTGACATTGGAAGAACACGCTTTAATAAAGGCATCTTTCGTAGCACGCATCCTAGCGGTTCTTTCCTTGCACTCATCAATGGAAATTCTCATGGCTTTGAGAGACTCATTGATATCATGCTTAGGAGGGATAGATCTAAGCTTTAAAGAATCAACATCAAGAGAAATTCTATCAACGTTCCTAGCCAATTCATCAACTTTAAGCAATTCTTCTTCAAGCAAAGCATTAAAATTCTTTTGCGAATTCATAAACTCTTTAACACTAGTCTCAAATTCAGAGGGCATCTTACTAAAATTTCCATAAGAGTTGTTGTACGAATTTCCATAATTATTATAAGGATTACTAGGATAAGGCCTAGGATTAAAGTTCCCTCTATACGCGTTGTTACCAAAATTATTCCTACCAACAAAATTCAGATCCATAGATTCATTATTATTCTCAATCAATGTAGACAAAGGCATATCATTAGGATCAGAAGAAACACTCTTAGTAGCAAATAATTTCATAAGTTCATCCATCTTTCCACTCAAAACATTAATTTCTTTTACCACATGCACTTTTTTATTAGTCGATCTTTCAGTGTGCCATTGAGAATAATTAACCATAATATTATCTAGGAGTTTAGTAGCGTCTCCTAAAGTGATTTCCATAAAAGTGCCTCCCGCGGCCGGATCTAAAAGGTTTCTAGAAGCAAAATTCAATCCGGCATAAATTTTTTGTATAATCATCCACAAATTCAAACCATGAGTAGGGAAATTACGTATCATTAATTTCATCCTCTCCCAAGCTTGTGCAACATGTTGATGATCAAGTTGCTTAAAGTTCATAATATCGTTTCTAAGAGAGATGATCTTAGCGAGAGGAAAATACTTAGAGGTAAAAGCATCTTTGCACTTGTTCCAAGAATCAATACTATTTTTCGGCAAAGACGAAAACCAAGCTTTAGCACGTTCTCTAAGAGAAAAAGGAAATAGCTTCAATTTAACAACATCATTGTCAACATCCCCCTTCTTTTGCATGTCACATAAATCAATGAAGCTATTTTGATGAGTAGCGACATCTTCACTAGGAAGGCTGGCGAATTGATCTTTCATAATAAGATTCAACAAAGCAGTATTGATTTCACAAGATTCAGTGTTGGTAAGAGGAGCAATTGGAGTGCTAAGGGAATCATTGTTGTTGGTATTGGTAAAGTCACACAATTTGGTATTATCTTGAGCCATCGTGACAAGCAAGCAAACTAACACACGAGCAAACAAAAAGCAAACACAAAGAAAGGCAAACGGAAAAAGAGGCGAATAAAGCGGCAAGGGTGAAGTGGGGAGAGGAAAGCGAGAGGCAAATGGAAAATAATGTAATGCGGGAGATAAGGGATTGTGATGGGTACTTGGTATGTTGACTTTTGCGTAGATTCCCCGGCAACGGCGCCAGAAATTCTTCTTGCTACGTCTTGAGCTTGCGTTGGTTTTCCCCGAAGAGGAGAGGATGATGCAGCAAAGTAGCGTAAGTATTTCCCTCAGTTTTTGAGAAACAAGGTATCAATCCAGCAGGAAGCCACGCGCAAGTCCCTCGTACCTACACAAAACAAATAGCTCAACGCAACCAACGCGATTAGGGGCTGTTAATCCCTTCCCGGTCAAAACAAATATTTTTGGTATTTTTGGTATAAAGATGCAAAGTAAAATAAAAAGCAAAATAAAAAGCAGAGCAATAATAAAGTGACGGAAGATTAATATGATAAAGAATAGACCCGGGGGCCATAGATTTCACTAGTGGCTTCTCTCAAGAGCATAAGTATTTTACGGTGGGTGAACGAATTACTCGTTGAGCAATTGTGAAATTGAGCATAGTTATGAGAGTATCTAGGTATGATCATGTATATAGGCATCACGTCGAGACAAGTAGACCGACTCACTGCTGCATCTACTACTATTACTCCACTCATCGACCGCTATCCAACATGCATCTAGAGTATTAAGTTAATGAAAAGCAGTAACGCCTGTAAGCAAGATGACATGATGTAGAGGATAAATTCATGCAATATGATAAGAACCCCATCTTGTAATCCTCGATGGCAACAATACAATACGTGCCTTGCTGCCCCTGTTGTCACTTGGAAAGGACACCGCAAGATTGAACCCAAAGCTAAGCACTTCTCCCATTGCAAGAACTACCAATCTAGTTGGCCAAACCAAACGGATAATTCGAAGAGACTTGCAAAGATAACCAATCATACATAAAAGAATTCAGAGAAGATTCAAATATTGCTCATAGATAGTCTTGATCATAAACCCACAATTCATTGATCTCAACAAGCACACCACAAAAAGAAGATTAAATCGAATAGGTCTCAACGAGAGAGGGGGAGAACATTGTATTGAAATCCAAAAAGAGAGAAGAAGCCATCTAGCTACTAACTATGGACCCGAAGGTCTGAAGTAAACTACTCACACTTCATCGAAGAGGCTATGATGATGTAGAAGCCCTCCGTGGTGGATTCCCCTTCCGGCGGAGCTCCAAAACAGGCCCCAAGATGGGATCTCATGAATATAGAAAGTTGCGGCGGTGGAATTAGGTTTTTGGCTCCGTGTCGATCGTTAAAGTGCGTGGGGTATATATAGGAGGAAGAAGTACGTCGATGGAGCAAAGGGGGGCCCACAAGGCAGGGGGCAAGCCCTCCACCCTCGTGGCCGCCTCCTTTCTTTCTTGACGGGTGGTCCAAGTCTCCTAGATCATATTCGGTGAGAAAATCACGTTCCCGAAGGTTTCATTCCGTTTGGACTCCGTTTGATATTCCGTTTCTTGAAACAACGAAATACATAAAAAAACAGCAAATCTGGGATGGGCCTCCGGTTAATAGGTTAGTCCCAAAAGTAATATAAAACTGGAAATAAAGCCCAATATGGTCCAAAACAGTAGATAATATAGCATGGAGCAATCAAAAAATATATATACGTTGGAGACGTATCAAGTAGCTGCTGGGCATGGGCTCGGCAGGCCATAGCCGGACTATTAGGTCCTTCATGGCTAGCTCGGCCGCCTTGTGCAGCTCGACCCGCTGTTTCAACTGGTCGCTGAAGGGTACCGGATGTTCTGGTCCAAGGTATTGAGACCAGAACAGCTTCTCTGTAGAACTCCCTTCTTCGGCTCGATAGAACTCGGCAGCATCCGATACACCTACGCAGCAAATCCATAAACGGCCGTGGAGAGCTCCAAATTCGGGTAAGTAAAAGGAACGTTTCCTTCGCAGACTTGCTTTGCATAATGAAAGAATTACCCGTCGTGATCTTCTTGGCTGCCTTGATTTCCTGGAGGGCGCTCTGGGCTTCGGCTCGGCCATCTTGTGTGCTCTGGCGGGCCTTCGCAAGCTCGTACCCTTGCGTCTTAGAATCATGCTCCAAGGACTCGTACTTCTTGACGGTGTCCTGGAGCTCTTGCTGGATCTCGCTGACCCGGGCCTCGTGCTTCTCGCGCGCGGTGCGTTCCTTGGCTTCTTTGTTCTCGGCCTCGGCTAACGCCTTCTTGAGGGCCGCCACCTCGGTCGTGGCCCGTAATAAAGTTTAGGAAACTTTAGTCAGCACGAACCATTCATCCTTCCTAATTATACACACAGGTTACCGCATACCTTGGCTGCCCTCCAGCTGCTTCTTCACGAGGCCGAGCTCTTCCTCGGCCCGCTCTAGGTTCTGCTTCAGTCCGGAGACCTCCGCAGTATGAGCGGCAGCAGACAGCAGCGACACCTGCTTATTCACATAGACATCTTATGTTAGACTCCTGCGAAAATTATTTTGATCCTCTGTTTGGCTTTTTCTTTTCGAACACCGAACAAAGCATCAGGGGCTACTGTCTACACTTTGATATTCTTTCTACAATTACATTACTTACCTCAAAGCCTGTTAGAAGGCTAGCGCAGGCTTCGGTCAGTCCGCTTTTGGCAGACTGAACCTTCTCGATCATCGTACCCATAAGGATACGGTGTTCATCCACAATGGAAGCACCACGCAACGCTTCCAACAGATTATCTGGTGACTCTGACTGGACAGAGGTCACCGGCAGAACAGGCACACCTCCTCCTTTTGGGGAAGGCTGCTCACTTGACTCCGGAGCCGTGTAGGTTGCTACGTCTTGAGCTTGCGTTGGTTTTCCCCGAAGAGGAGAGGATGATGCAGCAAAGTAGCGTAAGTATTTCCCTCAGTTTTTGAGAACCAAGGTATCAATCCAGTAGGAGGCCACGCGCGAGTCCCTCATACCTACACAAAGCAAAAGCTCTTCGCAACCAACGCGATTAGGGGTTGTCAATCCCTAAAGGTCACTTAAGAGAGTGAGATCTGATAGAGATGATAAATAATATTTTTGGTATTTTTGATATAGAGATGCAAAGTGAAAAGTAAAAGGCAAAGTAAAAACAAAGCAAGTATTAAAGTGATGGAGATTGATATGATGAGAATAGACCCGGGGGCCATAAGTTTCACTAGTGGCTTCTCTCAAGAGCATAAGTATTCTACGGTGGGTGAACAAATTACTGTTGACCAATTGACAGAATTGATCATAGTTATGAGAATATCTAGGTATTTTCATGTATATAGGCATCACGTCCGAGACAAGTAGACCGACTCCTGCCTGCATCTACTACTATTACTCCACTCATCGACCGCTATCCAGCATGCATATAGAGTATTAAGTTAAACACAAAGTAACGCCTTAAGCAAGATGACATGATGTAGGTATATATAGGAGGAAGGAGTACGTCGGTTGAGCAACAGGGGGCCCACGAGGCAGGGGGCGCGCCCTAGGGGGGCGCCCCCCACCCTCGTGACCGCCTCTGTTACTTCTTGGAGTAGGGTCCAAGTCTCCTGGATCACGTTCGGTGAGAAAATCAGGTTCCCGAAGGTTTCATTCCGTTTGGACTCCGTTTGATATTCCGTTTCTTGAAACACTGAAATAGGCAAAAAACAACAATTACAGGCTGGGCCTCCGGTTAATAGGTTAGTCCCAAAAATAATATAAAAGTGGAAAATAAAGCCCAATATAGTCCAAAACAGTAGATAAAGTAGCATGGAGCAATCAAAAATTATAGATACGTTGGAGACGTATCATAGGTCGCTGAAATGGTATCCGACTGGGGGCCGAATTGAATCTGGCCCCCATCGCCAGTCCCCATGGGGGCTTTTTCCCCCATGTGTCCGGCGACCAGTCATCCTTTGGCGCCACCCTGATGGCCTCCGGAACCTCTCCCTAACCTGGGAAGGTCCTTTCGGACACCACCTCGTCATCACCCTTGGCCAAGGGAGAGTGAGTGGGCGGTGGTGACACGCTGGCCATCTCCTTTGAATCTAGCGAACCTCCTGTTGAGGATTGCGGGGAGCTGTCGCGGGCCGGACTGCAATGGCATAATTTAAACATATTAATATTACAAAGGGGAAAGGCCAGACATTTGGACGTGCATAAGGTTTTTGGTACTTACGAGGCGGCCCGAGGCTTGGTCCGGGGGGGGGGGGGGGTCACTCCGGACTGCTATCAACATCCCACGCGGAGTTATCTGCGAGGGAGCCCTTCCCCCTCTTGGGCGCCTTCGCCTCCAGATTTGTGGAGGCCCCCCTTTTCTTCCTCCCCCCACAGGGGGGAGTCGCTTTCTTCCTCCTCCTCGTCATTGTCTTCGGCGACCGAAGAGTGAGTCTCGTTTGGACGTCATGTCCAAAGCACCTTTTCGGCGAGGGCCACTCCTGGCCCCCTTTGCCGTTTTCTTGGCCTTCTTCTCCGGCACCTCATAAGGCGCTGGAAACAACATCTTCGTCAGAAGTGGGGTTTCTTGATCTTCGGGTAGCGGAGCCAGACAGTTAATCCACCCCGCTATCTTGATCCAGGCCTGAAAAAAATTGATAGGGAGGCTTAGACTCCTTCCTCAAAATATGCCAGTAAAGGGTATAGCTTGAAAACATGAACGAACTTGCTAAATTAGCCTGGCGTTTTAAGCTAAGCCCGCGAACCTCGGTCGTGGGCGGTGGTGTCTCGCCGGCCTTGAAGAGCACATTCCAGATGTCTTCGTGCGTCGTGCCGAACAGCTCTAGTAGCATCTGGTGCTTGGCCGGATCGAACTCCCACAAATAGCAAGTCCGACGTTGGCACGGAAGGATCCGGCGAATGAGCATAACCTGGATCATGTAGACAAGCTTGATTCTCTTGGTCATCATGTTCTGGACGCACGTCTGGAGCCCAGTCAGCTCGTTCGAGGAACCCCAGGTTAGGCCCTTCTTTTGCTAGGAGGTGAGCCGCATCAGAACTCCGGATCGGAATTCGGGGGCCGCCGCCCAGTTGGTGTCGCGCGGCTCAGTGATGTAGAAGCACCCCGATTGCCACCCCCTCACCGTCTCCACAAAGGAGCCTTCGAGCCAGGTGACATTGGGCATCTTGCCCACCATGGCGCCTCCGCACTCTGCTTGTTGGCCGCTCACCACCTTCGGCTTCACATTGAAGGTCTTCAGCCATAGGCCGAAGTGAGGTGGGATGCGGATAAATGCCACGCACACAACAATAAATGCCAAGATGTTGAGGATAGAGTTGGGGGCTAGACCATGGAAGTCCATCCCGTAGTAAAACATCAATTCGCGGACAAACGGGTGGAGAGGGAATCCCAGCCCGCGGACGAAATGTGTGAGAAACACAACCCTCTCATGGGGCTGTGGGACAGGGACGATCTGTCCCTTGGCCGGGAGTCGGTGAACGATGTCCTTGGCCAGGTATCCAGCCTCTCGGAGCTCCTTGATGTCCTTCTTCTTGACGGAGGAGGCCATCCACTTGCCTCCGGATCCAGACATAACTGCAGTGCTTTCTCGGGCAGGGAAAGCTAGAGCTTGGGCGCTGGAGCTCGAGAATGGATGGGCAGAGGAAGGAGAAGGTGTGAGTGAATGGGGACGAATCCTTATCCCCTTATAAAGGTCGTGAAAGTCAAGCGCCTCCCCACTCACCTTAAAACTCGCCTATTCCCAAGGGCTGTGTAAATGGCACGGTTGGTTTACCCACGCCTGTATTGATGAGAATCCCATAATAAGGGGACACGATCTCTGCTTTGACAAGACGTGCCAATGGCAACCGCGTCTCGAAGCATGGAGCGACGGACGAAATGGTTTGAAGTTATGACCGGGCGGACGCGATGTCATGTTACAAAAAGTTGTCAGCGGTTTGGACTCGTGGAATATTATATTCTCTCTGCGTTTGTGTGTGGTGTGTGTGTTATAGGTCCGTACACGTTCGATACGTCCGAAGACTATCTTGCAATTCGAAAGGAGGAACCCGCCTTGCAATGCAGAAGACTGACCTACGCGCCGGATACTTTGTCATTGAAGCCAGGTTCAGGGGCTACTGAGGGAGTCCTAGACTAAGGGGTCCTCGGGCGTCCGGCCTGTTAGTCATGGGCCTGACTGATGGGCTGTGAAGATACGAAGACCGAAGACTGCACCCGTGTCCGGATGGGACTCTCCTTGGCGTGGAAGGCAAGCTTGGTGACCAAATATGTAGATTCCCTTCTTTGTAACCGACCTTGTGTAACCCTAGATCCTCCCGGTGTCTATATAAACCGGAGGACTTAGTCCGGAGGGATAGACTCATTATCATAGGCATACATGCTAGACTTCTAGTGTTTAGCCCTTACGATCTCATGGTAGATCAACTCTTGTAATACTCATATTCATCAAGATCAATCAAGTAGGAAGTAGCGTATTACCTCCATAGAGAGGGCTCGAACCTAGGTAAACATTGTGTCCCCTGTCTCCTGTTACCATCGACCTTAGACGCACAGTTCGGGACCCCCTACCCGAGATCCGCCGGTTTTGACACCGACAATCATTGACCGGGCGGTAGCGCAGGAGCTCGCGTGCCATGAGCAGCGCGGCCTGCGTGTCCGTGTGAGCGCAACGAGCGCGGGATGACGAGCCGGTTGGGGTTAGCGATGGAGTGGCGGTGCGGCCGGCCCGCCGCACCGTGGGGTGCAACGATGAAGCTTGCTACTCGTTTCCCGCCGGGCCGGTGGCGGCGTTGGCTGCGGGCGAGGGAGAACGACGGAGAGGCCCGCCGACAGGAGCGGTCTGAGCGACGCGGGCGGTGAGGGTGGCCCGACGCTCAGCGCGGGCTCGGCGAGCTTCTGCCATGGACGCGACGAAGCGACGTGACGCGGATTGGCGGAAGGAAAGCTTCGGCACAACCCTACCTGGCGCGCCAAATATCAGATTTCGGGTTCAGGCAAAACCCTTGAGGTTCGAACACTAGGGTGTGCACGAAGATCTCTCTCTCCCTAGATCGCTCTCGCTATAATCGCAAGGCCTAGCTCGAGGAACCCAAAGAACAAGAGACAAAAGAGTTTATATTGGTTCGGGCCATTGATGTGGTGTAATACCCTACTCCAGTGTGGTGTGGTGGATTTCCTCTTGGACTGAGGATGAAGAGTTACAAGGGAAGAACAACCTCCTGAGGAGAGGTGTTCTTGTGCTTGGTGAACTTGTGTGTGGCTATGGATGGATGGCTTCGATCCATAATGAGATGCCTCCTATGATGGTGGCTAGTCCTATTTATAGAGGCCCTGGCCCTCTCCCCAAATATTGAGCGGGAAGGGATCCAACAACGGCCAAATTCGAAGGGAGACAACTAGTACAAGTTATCCTGACTAAAGGTGGTCTTCGCCTGCCAAAGGCTCTGGTGGTGACGCCATCTTGGGCTCCACGGTGACCTCCGTCTTGCCGTCCTGCTGGTCTTGGTCTCGTTGCACCAATATGGGAACCTTTGCCTGATGCCTCGGGACTCCTTGCCTGTGCTTGCCTCTTTAGCCCCAAAGAGGAAACGAGGACACTTCGCGCTCTGGCGCGCACCTGGCTCTAGTCGTCATGGCTTACGTCACAGGAACCTCGCGAGGTTTCCCTTGCCTTGATCTCTCCGCCCCTCCCGAGCCAGCCTGGTGAGGCTGCCCCCGAGGAGGTCTTGCGTTGTCCGCCTTGTGAGGCTTGGCCCCTCGCGAGGGTCTTGAGTGTTTTCTGGTGAAGATGGGCCGTACAAGGCCGCTAGTGGAGCCACGCCATGGGCCGCAGGCAGGCAAGTCTGGGGACCCCCGTTCCTAGGACGCCGACAGCTATGGTTAGATTTTATCTTAATACTTTTCTCGTAGTTATGGATGCTTGCGAGGGGATTAATCATAAGTAGGAGATTTGTTCAAGTAAGAACAACACCTAAGAACTGGTCCACCCACATATCAAATTGTCAAAGTACCGAACACAAATCAAATCAACATGATGAAAGTGACTAGATGAAATTCCCGTGTACCCTCAAGAACGCTTTGCTTAATATAAGAAACTGTTTTGGCCTGTCCTTTGCCACAAAAGGATTGTGCTACCTTGCTGCACTTTATTTACCGTTACTATTACTTGCTCATTACAAAATATCTTGCTATCAAACTATCTGTTACTGACTATTTCAGTGCTTGAAGAAAATACCTTACTGAGAACCGCTTTTCATTTCCTTCTGCTCCTCGTTGGGTTCGATACTCTTACTTATCAAAAGGACTATTGTTGATCCCATATACTTCTGGGTCACCGAGGTTCTTTTCTGGCGCTGTTGCCGGGGAGTGAAGCACTCTTGGTAAGTGGAAATTGGTAAGGAAAAACTTTTACTACGTGCTAAAATTTATTGTCACTTGTTACTACGGAGAACGATCCTTTGAGGGGTTTGTTCGGGGTATCTTCACCTCGAGCAGAACCAAAGTTTGTTGCCCCTCAACCTACTGCACCTACTGAAAATATTGGTTATGAAATTCTTTCAGGTATGATAGAACAACTGATAGCTAATCCTTATGCAGGAGATGGAACCGAACATCCTGATATGCACTTGATATATGTAGATGAAAACTGTGGATTATTTAAGCTTGCATGTTTACCCGGAGATAAAGCTAATAAGAAGGTATTATCTTTATATTTGAAGGGAAAAGCATTGGCATGGTATAGGCTATGCGATGATATTGGATCTTGGAATTGGAATCGATTGAAATTGGAATTTCACCAAAAAAAATATCCTATGCATCTAGTTCATCGTGATCGCAATTACATATATAATTTTTGGCCTCGTGAAGGAGAAAGCATAGCTCTAGCTTGGGGGAGACTTAATTCAATGTTATATTCATGCGCCAATCATGAGCTCTCAAGAGAAATTATTGTTCAAAATTTTTATGCTTGGCTTTCTCGTGAGGATCAATCCATGCCCGATACTTCTTGTACTGGTTCTTTTATGAAGAAGACTATTGAATTCAGGTGGGATATTTTAGAAAGAATTAAACGCAACTCTGAAGATTGGGAAATCGTCGAAGGTAAAGAGTCAGGTAGTAAGCTTAAGTTTGATTGTGTTAAATCTTTTATGAATACCGATGCTTTTCACAAATTTAGCACTAAATATGGACTTGACTCTGAGATAGTATCCTCTTTCTGTGAATAATTTGCTACTCATGTCGATCTCCCTAAGGAGAAGTGGTTTAAATATCATCCACCTATTACAAAGAAATTAAAGAACCAGTTGTGGTTAAAATGAAACTATCATTTAGAATGTTGATCTAGTTGTTCCTACTGCTTATATTGAGAAACCACCTTTCCCTGTTAGGATAAAGGAACATGCTAAGGTTTCAACCGTGGTTAATAAAAGTAATATTAGAGCACCTAGACCATCGGAACAAATCAAAGTAGAACCTAGTGTTGCTATGTTTAAAGATCTCTTGGTAGAAAATATAGATAGGCATGTTATTTACTTCTATGATGAAGCTACTAGAATTGCTAAACCCGATGAGAAAGATAAACATAGACATGTGGTTGTCATGCTTGTTGTCTCAGTCAAAATAGGATATCACTGTTATCATGGTTTATGTGACATAGGTGCTAGCGTGAGTGCTATTCCTTTTACCTTATACCAAGAAATTATGAATGATATAGCACCCACTGAAATAGAAGACATGGCTGTAACTATTAATCTTGATAATAGAGACACCATCACACCACTTGGGATTGTTAGAGATGTTGAAGTCTTGTGTGGGAAAATAAAATATCCTATTGATTTTCTTGTTCTTCGTTCCCCACAAGATGACTTTTGTCCCGTTATCTTTGGTAGACCTTTCTTGAACACCGTTAATGCTAAAATACATTGTGAGAAACAAACTGTCGATGTTAGTTTTTGTGATGAGTCTCATGAGTTTAATTTTTCTAAGTTTAGTAGAAAACATCATAAGAAAGAATTAGCTAGTAAGGATGAAATAATTGGTCTTGCTTCTATAGCCGTGCCTCCTACTGATCAACTAGAACAATATTCGCTGGACCACGAAAATGATATTCATATGCATGAAAGAAATGAAATAGATAAAATATTCTTTGAACAACGACCTCTGCTTAAACACAATTTGCCTATTGAAACTCTTGTAGGTCCTCCTCCACCTAAGGGTGATCCTGTGTTAGAATTGAAACAATTGCCAGAAACTTTGAAATATGATTATCTTGATGAGAAAAAAAGATATATCATGTTATTATTAGTGCTAACATTTCAGAACATGAAGAAGAAAGATTATTGAAAATTCTGAAGAAGCACGGAGCTGCTATTTGATATACTCTTAATGATCTTAAGGGCATTAGTCCCACTCTATGTCAGCACAAGATTAATATGGAACCTAATTCTAAACCCGTTGTTGGTCACCAACGATGTTTGAATCCTAAAATGAAAGAAGTGGTAAGAACTGAAATACTAAAGCTTCTGGAAGCAGGTATAATCCATCCCATAGCTGATAGTAGATGGGTAAGTCCCGTTCATTGTGTACCTAAGAAGGGAGGTATTATTGTTGTTCCTAATGATAAAAATGAAATCATTCCACAAATAATTGTCACTGGCTATAGAATGGTGATTGATTTTAGAAAATTAAATAAAGCAACTAGAAAATACCATTACCCTTTGCCTTTTATTGATCAAACGCGAAAAAGATTATCTAAGCACACACATTTTTGCATCCTTGATGGATATTCTGGTTTCTCTCAAATACTTGTTTCACAACATGATCAAGAGAAAACCACCTTTACTTGTCCTTTAGGAACTTATGCTTATAGACATATGCCTTTTGGTTTATGCAATGCACCTTCTACCTTTCAAAGATGTATGACTGCTATATTCTCTGTTTTTTGTGAAAAGATTGTTGAGGTTTTCATGGATGATTTTTCCATTTACGGAACTTCTTTTGGTGATTGCTTTAGCAACCTTGATCGAGTTTTGCAGAGATGTGAGCAAACTAATCTTGTCTTGAATTGGGAGAAGTGTCCCTTTATGGTTAATGAGGGTATTGTCTTGGGACATCAAATTTTTGAACGAGGTATGGAGGTCGATCAAGCTAAAGTTGATGCAATTGAGAAAATGCCATGTCCTAAAGATATTAAAGGTATTCATAGTTTCCTTGGTCATGCAGTTTCTATAGGAGGTTTATTAAAGACTTCTCTAAAATTTCTAGGCCTCTCACAAATCTTTTACAAAAGGATGTTCCATTTTTTTGATGATGATTGTGTAGAAGCCTTTGAAATGCTTAAGAAAGCCTTAACTTATGCACCATTAGTACAACCACCTGATTGGAACTTGCACTTTGAAATTATGTGTGATGCTAGTGATTATGATGTTGGTGTTGTTCTATGACAAATAGTTGATAAAAAGTTAAATGTTATCAATTATGCTAGTAAAACTCTAGACAGTGCTCAACAAAATTCTACTAATGCTGAAAAAGAATTCTTAGCAGTTGTGTTTGCTTGTGATAAGTTCAGATCTTATATTGTTGATTCTAAAGTAACTGTTCACACTGATCATGCTGCAATAAAATATCTTATGGAAAAGAAAGATGCTAAACCTAGACTCATCAGGTGGGTTCTCTTGCTACAAGAATTTGACTTACATATTACTGATAGAAAAGGAGCTGAGAACCCCGTAGTTGATAACTTGGCTAGGCTAGAAAATATTCTTGATGACCCACTACCCATTGATGATAGTTTTCCTGATGAACAACTAGCTGCAATAAATGTCTCTCATAACACTCCTTAGTATGCTGACTATGCTAATTACATTGTTGCTAAATATATACCACCTAGTTTCACATACCAACAAAAGAAAAAGATCTTCTATGATTTAAGACATTACTTTTGGTATGACCCACATATTTATAAAGAAGGGGTAGATGGTATTATTAGACGTTGTGTACCTGAGCATGAACAGGAAAAAATCCTACGGAAATGTCACTCCGAAGCTTATGGAGGGCATCATGTCGGAGATATAATTGCTCACAAGGTATTGCCATCTGGTTTTCATTAGCCTACTCTCTTCAAGGATTCCCGTAAGTTTGTTTTATCTTGTGATGAATGTCAATGAATTTGTAATATTGGTAAGCGTCAAGAAATGCCTATGAATTATTTTCTTGCTGTTGAACCATTTGATGTTTGGGGTTTTGATTACATGGGACCTTTTCCTTCCTCTAATGGGTATACACATATTTTGGTTGTTGTTGATTATGTTACTAAGTGGGTAGAAGCTATTCCAACTAGTAGTGCTGATCACAACACCTCTATTAAAATGCTTAAGGAAATTATTTTCCCAAGGTCTGGAGTCCCTAGATATTTAATGACTGATGGTGGTTCACACTTCATTCATGGCGCTTTCCGAAAAATGCTTGCTAAGTATGATGTTAACCATAGAATTGCATAACCCTATCATCCTCAGTCTAGTGGTCAAGTTGAACTTAGCAATAGAGAAATAAAATTATTTTTACAAAAAAACTGTCAATAGGCCCCGAAAGAATTGGTCTAAGAAATTATTTGATGCACTTTGGGCCTACCGAACAACTTATAAAAATCCTATGGATATGTCTCCTTATAAAATGGTTTTTGGAAAAGCTTGCCATTTGCCTCTTGAGTTAGAACATAAAGCATATTGGGTAATTGAAGAACCCAACTATGATTTCAAACTTGCCGGTGAAAAGAGGTTATTTGATATTAGCTCACTAGATGAGTGGAGAACCCAAGCTTACGAAAATGCCAAATTATTTAAAGAAAAAGTTAAAAGATGGCATGATAAAAGAATCCCAAAGCGTGAGTCCAAAGTGGGTGAATATGTCCTTTTGAACAACTCTCGTTTCAGATTCTTTGCAGGAAAACTTCTCTCCAAATGGGAAGGACCTTATGTTATTGAAGAAGTTTTTCGTTCTGGAGCTATCAAAATAAATAATGCCGAAGGAACTAACCTGAAGGTTGTCAATGGGCAAATAATTAAACACTATATCTCAGGTACGCCTATTAATGTTGAAAGCAATATTATTCAAACCATGACCGAGGAACACATAAAAGAAACCTTTCGGAACACTCCAATCGTGAAAAAGAGGAGGTACATGATACAGTAAGTAAATGAACTCTGAAAAATCTGCAAAAATATTTTTTATCAGTTTTGGAATATTTAAAAATTTAGGAAAATAAGAAACAACCAGGAAGGCAACCCTGGTGGGCACAAGACACCAGGGCGCACCTGGCTTGCGAGGCGCACCTGCCCACCTCGGGTACCTTCCGGACCCCGTTTTCTCCCGTTTGCTTGTTTCCCAAGATAAATTTTTTTTATATACCCCCGAACCTATTAACCACCGTATTGCGGAGAAATCTTTTGTTCTTCTTTCTCGCTGTTTTCCTGACAGATATGTTGCGTCAAGATTCAGAGGAGGATTGCCCAGTTTCTTACCAGCCTTTGGATACAAACATCTTCAAGGACACCTATTCCTATATATGGTTCACCGATGAGGAAGATGAAGATGAACCCGTCCCTCCTTGTTTCAAGCAAGAAAGTAAGGAGGCATTATGCAAGAGGATAATAAAGCTTGAGACGGAGAACGACGAGTTAAAGATGGATAATTTTACCCTTCGACGCAAGCTGGAGAAAGAGAAGGATAAACCCGCTACTACCTCATCACCACCACCACCTTCCTCATCACCAAAGGAGACTTGAGTATCGGGTATGGGCACTCCCCTTGGCTTGTGCCAAGCTTGGGGGAGGTGCCCCGGTATAGTATCACCATGACTATCTTTTGCCTTTGTTTATCTTAGTTCAATCTTTAGTTATCTTTTGATTTAGTTGAATAAAAATTTAGTTTGATCTCTCTTCGAGTGTTTGCCTAGTGATCTATCTATCCTTGTAATCGTGTGCGAGATATATAATAAAGTTTAGTTCGAGTTTTGCCGTCTTTACTTTCATGTTCCAATAAAAAGAAAGGAATAAATGAAAAAAATTATATGGTAATCTTATGGTAAGCTAGGTTGGAAAAGGCGGTAGGCGTAAGCGAGGCGGTTGGCCTTCGCCTAGTGCCTAGGCGGTGCCTAAGCGCCCTAGGCGCGGCCTAGGCGGTAATATAGTTTTTACTCGTGGTGTATTTGTAATTATTATATGGTTGTTTATATTAGTTTAGGGCATATAAATAAGTTAATTACCGTCCACTACCATTGGAATATAACCCATTTGGCGTACCAGTGTAGTATGTGGCATGATTTCTTGCTTGGGTTGGCAATTCCTTGCTTGCCCTGCCTAGACCTCCATTTATGCCCTAGGCGAGGCGTTTGGCCATTTCCTAGCGCCTAGGCGTGCCTAAGCGCCTCCTAGGCACTGCCTTTTCCAACAGAGAGGTAAGTAATGACATCACATAAGGAAGAGTATAAGTAGTAAAATTTATTGGAGATTGACAAACATATCATGGTCAATGATGCAATTCATGAAAGAATTAATAAGGGAAGAGAAGATTCACATGCAAATACACTATCTTGGACATCTTTTATGATTGTGAGCCCCCATCGAAATATTATATGCCAAAATTGTTGACGTTGGACAAGGAAGACAACGTAATGATTTATGCTTGTTCGTATTCACATAGAAGTTATATTTTCATAGATCCTTTAACATGTGGTGCTTTCCCCCTATCATTGCTAGCAAAAAATTCCGCACTAAGTAGAAATACTACCACTAGTACGCGTTGGTGCTATACAAACGGTTTTAAACCCCTTTCCGCGATGGCATTTGGAACCGTCGCCTAGTGAGTGACGGTGATAGGGGGTCCTTCCCATAGGACCTAGAAACCGTCGGGGATATGCCCTCCTGGCACACATGCTTGGCAAGATGAGGTCGTGTGCGACCGGCGAGCGCTCAAATACGAAAATACATACAGTAGAGCTAAAAAGTACAATTATACATGCGAAATTGTTTCCGCTCGCAAGTACATCCCACATAGTCAGTCCCTATCGAATTCAGGGCTCCGCAGACCCTTGAGAGGTTCGACCTCTGGGGTGCGCACGAAGAACACTCTCCCCCAGTCTACCCGCTCAACGATCCCACGACCTAGCTCGATGAACCTGACGAACGAGAGACACCAAGATTTATCCTGGTTCAGGCCACCTCGGTGTAATACTCTACTCCAGCTTTGTGGTGGATTGCCTCGAGGGGCTGAGGATGAACGAGTATAGTGAATGAACAACCTCAGGAGGTGAGGTGTTCTTGGGCTCGATGAGCTGGTGAGGTGGTCAGGGTAGAATGGCCACGATTCGAGATGTCTCGCTATGGTGGTGGCTAAGTCCTATTCATAATGGCCTTGGTCCTCTTCCCAAATGTAGGCAGGAAGGGATCCCACAACGGCCAAATTTGAAGGGAGACAACTAGTACAAGCTATCCTGACGAAAGTAGACTTAGGTTGCAAAAGGCTATGGTGGTGACGCTGCCGTGGGCTCCGTGATGACCTCCGTCCTACCGTTCTGGCGGTCTTGGTCTTGTTGCACCGATATGGAAACCTTTGCCTGATGCCTCGGGACCCCGCGCCTGCGCTTGCCTCCTTAGCACCAAAGGGGAAACTGGTACACTACGCCCGCTGGCGCCCGCCTGGCCTTGGTCGTCATGGCTCACGTCACGCAAACCTCATGAGGTGCACCCTGCATTGATATCTCTGCTCCTCGGGAGCCTGCCTAGCGAGGATGCCCCCAGGGAGGTCTTGGTGTCGTCCGCCTCGCGGGGCTTGGCTCCTCGCGAGGGTCTTGAGCTGTTGCTACTAAACCTGGGCCGTACCGGGCCGCCGACGGAGCCACACCACGGGCTGTAGGCAGGCAAGTCTGGGCACCCCCGTTCCCAGAACGCCGACAGTAGCCCCCGGGCCCAAGGCATGCTCGAACTTGGCTTCGAGGCGAAGACATAGGGCAAGTGCAGAGCGTCGTGGGCCCCAACCGCCTGCGGCCTCGGTTGACGCATGGCGATTAATGGGACATGGGCACCTCCGCATCCCTACGCTGCCTCGGCAACCGTTCGACTTGATGAGATCCTGCTGCATGCAGAAGAAAACCATGATTAGTGCGATCATGGGGGCCGGTGGTTGGCCTCCTTCTGGCTATAAATGAGGGGAGGGGCAGAGCCCCCTCGCTCATCTCTGTCTTCTCGCTGCTTTCTCCTTTTTTTTCTCCTAGCCTCGCCGTCTTGCCGCAGCTCCCATGGCGCCGACGAAGAGGTTCTCGGCCGCAGAGAAGGGGAATGCTCGCCAGGAGGGGCCCGGCTCGCCCCCGCCCAAGAGGGGGTGGGTCCGCCCTCGCAAGCACGCCGCGACTCCTGCTGTGGCTCCTCGAGGGCGCGGCCGTACTCCTTCGGGGACCGGTGTCGTCCTCGGTGGCTGCAATGGTGCTTCCTCTCGCGGCAGGGGCCACCCAAGGCGGGGCAGCCCTTGCGCCGTGGGGAGGCGCGCCATGGTCACCCGGCCTCCTCGGTCGCGCTTCCATTTGGCGGAGGTGCTCCCGGAGTTCGTCGTGTGGTCGGAGAGGCCGGCCGGCACCTGGCTCCAGCTCCCGTTCTACTTTGCCAGCGAGCTGCTGGCCACGGGTCTCGGCGGCTTCTAGCTGCAAGCCGATGGCTGTTGCAGCAAGGCCATGTGGGCCGTGGTGGAGGTTTCCGCCACGGGCAACACGGTCCTGGCCAGCGGCTGGCAGACGTTCGCCCGCGCGCGTGGCCTATGCAAGAGGTGCACCCTCCACTTCAAATACGAAGGTGTCGCGACCCTCTACGTGAGGGTGTTTGAGGAAGATGGTCGCCGTGCAGGGTGCTGCCCCGAGGACAGCGACAACGATTGTGGGCTTGGCCTTGACGACGGCCGCTACGGTGCGGAAGGCGAGCTTGCCCTCGGCGAGGGCTGCGGCTCGTCCAGCGGCGGCAGCTCCTCCTCCAGCGAGAGCACCAGCAGCGGCGGCTACGACCAGCTGCCACACTGCCAGGCTCGGTTCGAGGACAGCGGCGGGTCGTCCCGCCGCGCTCCGGTGAAGCGTGAGGAAGTCTCCGGCTGAGTCCGGGGGGCCCTTGGAACCAACCCTCGTGAGCTTCTGCGATTGTGCGTGCTGCTTTTTTTATCCTTTTCTTTCTTCCTGCAATTAAAAACAAGCATGGGGCCCTGCGGGGGCGTGTAATGAACTATGGTATTTATGCTGCTATGTTATGCTTATTGCTCCGATGTTATGCCGCGGTGCTCAATCTCCAAATGGGTATGGTAGGATACTTAGCTTGATATGCTTGCGGTAGTTCCCCTCCTCGCGAGAGCGCATGTTCTACTACCTGGTGAGGCCCTTCTTGCTGTCGGCTCGGGAGTCCCCGACCTCAGGGGGTGTCACCAAGCTGCGGAGTCGTTAGAAAGCTCTATCGGGTGTCTTATTCTTCTTTGCGCGAGCCCTCAGGCGCGAGCCCGTCGTGGCTCAGCGCACCACGTCGCAGTACCCGGGGGTCATGGACATCAAGAGGGTGTGTAGATCATGAGATTTCTCAGGGGTGACTCGCGAGAATAGAAAAAGGCGGAGCTCTGAGTGAGCGGGGCTACAGCGAAGTGTGTTTGCTGTGCGGGGCGAGCCCGCCGCACACACAAACCTGCCCAACCCCCTTTCGCGAGACGGGCGAGAAGGAGTGATGGGCAACTGCCACTCCTCCCGAACCAGGACCAAAACACAAAATAGAAAACAAAGGGGGAAGTCTGTCAGGCAACTGAAAGCATGCGAACTCCAAATTCATTAAAAAGGTTGCAAACCAGCTACAGAAAGCAAATGAACAGCCGCGCCCGGCACTGATACATCTCCAACGTATCTATAATTTTTTATTGTTCCATGCTATTATATTATCTGTTTTGGATGTTTAATGGGCTTTATTATGCACTTTCATATAATTTTTGGGACTAACCTATTAACCGAAGGCCCAGTGCAAATTGCTGTTTTTTTGCCTATTTCAGTGTTTCACAGAAGAGGAATATCAAACGGAGTCCAAACGGAACGAAACCTTCGGGAGAGTTATTTTTCGAACAAACGCAATACAGGAGACTTGGAGTGGACGTCAAGGAAGCAACGAGGAAGCCACGAGGTAGGGAGGCGCGCCCGGAGGGTGGGGGGGTAGGCGCGCCCCCACCCTCATGGGCCCCTCGTGGCTTCACCGACCTACTTCTTTCGCCTATATATATACTCATATACCCTGAAAATATCCGAGAGCACCACGAAACCCTATTTCCACCGCCACAACCTTCTATACCCGTGAGATCCCATCTTGGGGCCTTTTCCAACGCTCCGCTGGAGGGGGAATTGATCACGGTGGGCTTGTACATCAACACCATAGCCTCTCCGATGATGTGTGAATAGTTTACCATAGACCTTCGGGTCCATAGTTATGAGGTAGATGGCTTCTTCTCTCTCTTTGGATCTCAATACAAAGTTCTCCTCGATCTTCTTGGAGATCTATTCGATGTAATTCTTTTTGCGGTGTGTTTGTCGAGATCCGATGAATTGTGGGTTTATGATCAAGATTAGCTATGAACAATATTTCATTCTCCTCTGAATTCTTATATGTATGATTTGTTATCTTTGCAAGTCTCTTCGAATTATCAGTTTGGTTTGGCCTACTAGATTGATCTTTCTTGCAATGGGAGAAGTGCTTAGCTTTGGGTTCAATCTTGCGGTGTCCTTTCCCAAAGGATGTAAAGTAGGCAGCAAGGCACATATTGTATTGTTGCCATCGAGGATAAAAAGATGGGGTTTATATCATATTGCTTGAGTTTATCCCTCTACATCATGTCATCTTGCATAATGCGTTACTCTGTACTTATGAACTTAATACTCTAGATGCATGCTGGATAGCGGTCGATGTGTGGAGTAATAGTAATAGATGCAGAATCGTTTCGGTCTACTTGTCACGGACGTGATGCCTATATACATGATCATGCCTAGATATTCTCATAACTATGCACTTTTCTATCAATTGCTCGACAGTAATTCGTTCACCCACCGTAAATTACGCTATCTTGAGAGAAGCCACTAGTGTAACCTATGGCCCCTGGGTCTATCTTCCATCATATTATTTTCCTATCAATTTACTATTTCTTCTGTTTTTTATTTTGCAATCTTTACTTTCCAATCTATATATAAAAATACCAAAAATATTTATCTTATTATCTCTATCAGATCTCACTTTTGCAAGTGGTCGTGAAGGGATTGACAACCCCTTTATTGCGTTGGTTGCAAGGTTCTTATTTGTTTGTGTAGGTACGAGGCGATTTGCGTGTAACCTCCTACTGGATTGATACCTTGGTTCTCAAAAACTAAGGGAAATACTTATGCTACTTTGCTGCATCGCCCTTTCCTCTTCAAGGAAAAACCAACGCATGCTCAAGAGGTAGCAAGAAGGATTTCTGGCGCTGTTGCCGGGGAGGCTTACGCCAAGTAAAGACATACCAAGTACCCATCACAAACTCTTATCCCTCGCATTACATTATTTGCCATTTGCCTCTCATTTTCCTCTCCCCCACTTCACCCTTGCCGTTTTATTCGCCTTCTTTTTCCGTTCGTCTTTTTCCGCTTGCTTCTTGTGTGCTTGTGTGTTGGATTGTTTGTCACGATGGCTCAAGACAATACTAAATTGTGTGACTTTTCCAATACCAACAACAATGATTTTCTTAGCACTCCAATTGCTCCTGTTACCGGTGTTGAATCTTGTGAAATTAATGTTGCTTTGTTGAATCTTGTCATGGAAGATCAATTCTCGGGCCTTCCTAGTGAAGATGCCGCTACTCATCTAAACAACTTTGTTGATTTGTGTGATATGTAAAAGAAGAAAGAAGTGATAATGATATTGTTAAATTGAAGCTATTTCCATTTTTGCTTAGAGATCGTGCTAAAACTTGGTTTTCGTCTTTGCCTAAAAATAGTGTTGATTCATGGAATAAGTGCAAAGATGCTTTTATCTCTAAGTATTTTCCTCCCGCTAAGATCATCTCTCTTAGAAACGATATTATGAATTTTAAGCAACTTGATCATGATCATGTTGCACAACCTTGGGAAAGGATGAAATTAATGATACGTAATTGCCCTACACATGGATTAAATTTATGGATGATCATACAAAAATTTTACGCCGGATTGAAGTTTGCTTCTAGAAACCTTTTAGATTCAGCCGCGGGAGGCACTTTTATTGAAATCACTTTAGTAGAAGCTACTAAACTCCTAGATAATATTATAGTTAATTATTCTCAATGGCACACCGAAAGATCTACTAGTAAAAAGGTTCATGCGATAGAAGAGATTAATGTTTTGAGTGGAAAGATGGATGAACTTATGAAATTGTTTGCTCATAAGAGTGCTCCTATTGATCCTAATGATATGCCTTTGTCCACTTTGATTGAGAATAATAGTGAATCTATGGATGTTAATTTTGTTGGTAGGAATAATTTTGGTAACAACGCGTATAGAGGAAACTTTAATCCTAGGCCGTTTCCTAGTAATTCCTCGAATAATTATGGTAATTCCTACAACAACTCCTATGGAAATTTTAATAAGATGCCCTCTGATTTTGAGACTAGTGTTAAAGAATTTATGATTTCCCAAAAGAATTTCAATGCTTTGCTTGAGGAAAAATTGCCTAAGATTGATGAGTTGGCTAGGAACGTGGATATAATTTTCTTGATGTTGATTCTTTGAAACTTAGATCTATTCCACCTAAGCATGATATCAATGAGTCTCTCAAATCTATGAGAATTTCCATTGATGAGTGCAAGGAAAGAAATGCTAGGATGCGTGCTAAGAAAGATTGCTTTGTAAAAGCGTGTTCTTCTAGTTTTCATGATAATAGGGATGAAGATCTAAAAGTGATTGATGTGTCTGCTATTAAATCTTTGTTTTGCAATATGAATCTTGATAATGATGGGACTAGAGATGAGTCAACTTTAGTTAAAAGGCGTCCTAATGATTCCGAGTTTTTAGATCTTGATGCAAAAATTGGTAAAAGTGGGATTGAAGAGGGCCGAACTTTACATAGCAATGAACCCACTATTTTGGATTTCAAGGAATTTAATTATGATAATTGTTCTTTGATAGATTGTATTTCCTTGTTGCAATCCGTGTTAAATTCTCATCATGCTTATAGTCAAGATAAAGCTTTTACCAAACATATCGTTGATGCTTTAATGCAATCCTATGAAGAAAAACTTGAATTGGAAGTTTCTATCCCTAGAAAACTTTATGATGAGTGGGAACCTACTATTAAAACTAAGATTAAAGATCACGAATGCTATGCTATATGTGATTTGGGTGCTAGTGCTTCCACGATTCGGAAAACTTTATGTGATGTGTTAGGTTTCCGTGAATTTGATGATTGTTCTTTAAATTTGCATCTTGCGGATTCCACCATTAAGAAACCTATGGGAAAAATTAATGATGTTCTTATTGTTGCAAATAGGAATTATGTGCCCGTAGATTTCATTGTCTTGATATATATTGCAATCCTACATGTCCTATTATTTTTGATAGACCTTTCCTTAGAACGATTGGTGCAATTATTGATATGAAATAAGGAAATATTAGATTCCAATTTCCGTTAAGGAAAGGCATGGAACACTTTCCTAGGAAAAAAATTAAATTACCTTATGAATCTATTATGAGAGCCGCTTATGGATTGCATACCAAAGATGATAATACCTAGATCTATTCTTGCCTTTATGCCTAGCTTGGGGCGTTAAACGATAGCGCTTGTTGGGAGGCAACCCAATTTTATTTTTGTTTCTTGATTTTTGGTTCTGTTTAGTAATAAATAATTCATCTAGCTTCTGTTAAGATGTGTTTTCATGTTTTAATTAGTGTTTGTGCCAAGTAGAACCAATAGGATCTTCTTGGGTGATAGTTGTTTGATCTTGCTGAAAAAGACAGAAACTTTGCGCTCACGAAAATAATTGTTAAAATTCACCAGAATGTGATAAAATACAATTCGTTATGAAGTACATCAATATACAAATTGTACAGGTTTTCCTAGTTTTGCATAATTGTTGGAGTTCCAGAAGTATTCGAACTAATCGGATTACTACAGACTGTTCTATTTTTGACAGATTCTGTTTTTCGTGTGTTGTTTGCTTATTTTGATGAATCTATGGCTAGTATCGGGGGGTATGAACCATAGAGAAGTTGTAATACTGTAGGTTTAACACCAATATAAATAAATAATAAGTTCATTACAGTACCTTAAAGTGGTGATTTTTTTTCTTATACCAACGGAGCTCATGAGATTTTCTGTAGAGTTTTGTGTTGTGAAGTTTTCAAGTTTTGGGTAAATATTTGATGGATTATAGAATAAGGAGTGGCAAGAGCCTAAGCTTGGGGATGCCCAAGGCACTCCAAGGTAAAATTCAAGGACAATCAAAAGCCTAAGCTAGGGGATGCCCCGGAAGGCATCCTCTCTTTCTTCTTCGTCTATCGGTAACTTTACTTGAGGCTATATTTTTATTCACCACATGATATGTGTTTTTCTTGGAGCATCTTTTATGATTTGAGTCTTTGCTTTTTAGTTTACCACAATCATCCTTGCTATACACACCTTTTGGAGAGACACACATGAATCAGAATTTATTAGAATACTCTATGTGCTTCACTTATATCTTTTGAGCTAGATAATTTTGCTCTCATCGCTTCACTTATATCTTTTAGAGCACGGTGGTGGTTTTATTTTATAAAAATAATTGATCTCTCATGCTTCACTTATATTATTTTGAGTCTTTTAGAACAGCATGGTAGTTTGCTTTGGCTATAAAATTAGTCCTAATATGATGAACATTCAAGATAGGTAAAACTATGTAACATCCCAAAATTCTAAATTTTGGAATGTTATATTAAATAGATAGATTTGATTGATTGTTTGATTGATTGAGTGAAATTCGAAACTTTTTGAAAGTTAAATGAGAGGGAATAAAAGGACTTTCCCAAACTTTCATTTTCTTTTCTAATCTTCATGAATTCAAATTCTTTTTCACCACAAAACCCTGGAGAGAAGATGACATGACTTCTTCCATTTATTTAAATGACAAGGGGTGTTGAAAATATTTGAATTTCATTTGAGAATATTTCCAATTCTGAAACTTTATGCAACTCAATGATTTTCACGAGCGAAGAAAAAATGACTTCTTCAAAACACATGAAATATGAGTTGGGAGTTTCAAAGAATTAAATTCAAAGTTCTTTTGAATTTATTTTTCAATTTCGAGTTATTTGAGTTTTATTCAAATTATTTTTCTCCAAAAATAAAATATATGGGAAATAGGGTAACATGATTCCCTACATCAGAAAATTGGAGAGAAATAAATTTGAATTAATTTTGGTATTTTTAAAATGATTTTTGTTGGATTTTACTAGGCGTAAGCACTCTTTGTTTTATTTGAATTTGTGTGTATTTTATTTGAAGCTAGAATAATGTTCATCTTGTAGGAAATCTTCTTCGAAAATTTTGATATATTATATGCCGATATAATATATATGTTCTATTATGTTTTTATTTGTCTCGAGAAAACGCGTTTTATAAAAAACTTTCTCTCGGACCGGGCTAATCGGGCGAAGCCCGACCAGCCGCCCAAGCCGCCGCCTTCTTCCCTCAGGAGCGACCGACTCCACTCGAGTCCGGCGCCGATCCGCCTGCTTGCCCTCGGCCAAGGCAGGCCTCGCTCGCGCCTTTATAAAGGAGCGGACCCACGCCGCCGCCTCCTCGTGCCTCAAGCGCCACCGCCACATCTCGCCGTGGCCCGAGTGGTCGCCGCCCGCCTCCTCCCGACCTCGTACCACCCACATCACCGCCGCGCCGCGCCGCCCCTCCCCGACCTCTTCGTTGACCTCCTCGACGACCGGAGCCGCCTCCCCGTCGATGTCCAAGCCACCACCGCCGTTCTTCCTCGCCACCGGCGATCGCCGCGGTAATCGCCGCCTCCCGTCCGTCGGATCTGGATCGAGCGATCCAGATCTCGTTCTTTTTTTAAACGTTTGTTTTATTCGGTGAATGTTCGTTAGTTAGGGTTTGCACCGAATGGTTTTTCTGTTCGTTAGCGAACGTTCGTTAAATAGCCTTTTCGTTTTATTTTAGTTTTCTGCCAGGGACCCGTATGTAATTAGTTTCTTCACAGATTAGTCCCTAATCTTCAAACCCTCATAACTTTTCACTCGTTTATCCAAATCCAACGAAACCAACGCCCACTTCTTCGTTATGATCTCCTATATCCAGTAATCCAACTCAAACATGTTTTTCAAAGTTTAAAATTTGAATTAGATCAGATTTGAATTTGAACTTCGTTTGATCATAACTTGGGTTTCAGAATCGATTTAGTTGATTCTTTTGCAAATCAAGCTCTTGACCTAAACTTTCTGATAAGGCCAAATTCATATAATTTTGGTACTGTTAGAAATTGCTTTTATGTTGCAAGAGCTATTTGCTTGGTTTTGATGTTTTCCTAATCGCTTTTCTTCGTTCGTCCGATGTTTTGAGTGATTGCTTATGTGTGGCTACCATTGCTTGATTACGATAGATTGACCGGAGTGTGACGAGTAGAACTATCAAGAGTTTTGAGTGCAAACCACCTTCATCAACATTGCAGGCAAGTAACACTTTGATCATACCTTTTCTACTACCCAGTTTTTATGCATTAGATCTATCCTCAAACATTGCATGATTAGGATCTAATTAAATTGTGGGATGGGAAGTAGTTGAGGTAGTACCTATTACCTGTTTTATTATCAAACCCTTGGGAGTTACTTCTACGTTTGCTTATTATGCCATGCTATGCTAGTAGACGTGGATTGGGTGAGTGTATTCCATGACAGATGTGAGATTCTTAAATTAATGGTTTATTTAAGGTGGCAACTTAAACACACATCTGGGTGGATTGAGGCACCTGGTTTCTATCAGGACTTGCCTGTATTTCTTCGGACCGCCACCCGGGCTCAAAGGGATCATGAGATTATTCATGCTAGAAACTTCCGTGTGCAGCCACATGCTACTATGGGCTCTAGCATAGTTGACTAAGTTGTGCGAACTCTTACGGGTAGGGTTAGAACTCAAAGTTCTGTCAAGGAAAACCCTAAGGCAGTAGGGAAAAACCATTGAGGATGTTGTCAACCATTCTCAATGTTTAACAACCACCATGATAGTTAAATAAATTTATTCCTTTGCAGTAGGGAAAAATTGGCTTTTCGCAAAAACTGTAACCATAGAGCTTTCCACCAGCCAAATATGCATGTAGTATAGCTTGTTCTTTCATTACTCTCTATGTGTTACATTGCTAGAATATTCAATGTGCTCAATTGTTTTGGCTGCAACGCTTCATGTTGCGCACTTTTCAAACGATGAGTAAGTGATACGTTAGGGTTACGATTTCTACACTCAACTTTGCCGTTGGTGTTGATGGGAATCCACAACCTTGTTACTTCCGCTATTTGGATTGAGGTAATAGTATTTACGTTATTTATACATGTGATTTACCTCATTATAAATCCTCGAGCATCGTGTGTGTCGGCATACCGATCCGAGGATGACACTTAAGCACAGAGACTTGACCCATTCGGGTCGGGTCGCTACAAGATGGTATCAGAGCACATGTTGACTGTAGGACGTGACCCTAGAAACTGGCAAGCCCATAGGAAAGATTTTTTCTCTACAACTTCATTTTCAAAATGATCTTTTACCTCTCTTCTCTTCTGAGCTTATTCAAAAAGAATTCCTTTTAGTGAGACCATACCCCTTTTCCCTTTTGACCACTTGAAGATTCGACCGATGAGACCACTCCTAGGAGACAAGATATCGCACAACTAAGACCATTTGGAATGAAGAGGATTATACCATGTAAATGGAAACTACAACTGTTGAAGACTCTGAAGACTAGGAGAATTGGAGGCTTTGAAGAATTTCCAGATTGGTATGACCTAGGAAGGCTACTCTGATAGAGCTTGTCAGACTAAGGAAGTTGTCAATACCCGAGATCAAGGTGTATTGGAGTAAAACATGGAGCATTAGAACTCAAAGTTCTGTCAAGGAAAACCCTAAGGCAGGAGATATCAACTATGGAGAGATAGCTCATGGAAATGACAAGAGCAGAAACACGCTATCCATGATGTTATCGCCCGCTTATGCTATTATCACCGTGCTGAGTTAAGCATGCATATGCATGAAAGGATTAGATGGTAGAAGGCTGATGGAGCACCTATCAGCAAGATGAAGTTTTAACCTTAGCCGGTGGATCACCAGGATCTGGACTGTTACATTAAGAAGTTTAAGATGGACCTGCAGGAAGCAGTATTTGTTAAGGAAGCATTTGGTGAAGAACTCAGAACCCAGAAGCTGAAAGTAGCCAAGCTGGAGGAGCAAAACCTCGTGATACAGGAGATTCGTCAGGAATGGAAGGACCGTAATGCCATGGTTCATGTCAAGGATGTTGAAACCCAGAAGTTGGAACGCAGCTCCAGAATATTAAAGGACGTCACGAGAGACTTTGCGGCAACAGAGATGATCTGGCAAAAGAACTTGAGAAGGACAATCATGATCAGAAGAAGCCAGTAGAGACATGACCAAGACTTGAAGAGTATGATGACTTTGAGATCTATTGACCATTAGAAGCCCAAACCCCTATTATATACTTACGTTAGATGCGACGATTGTGAGCTGTCATTTGTTTGATGTTTTTCCGACAGCCACAATAAAATCTGTCTTTTCAAAACTTTTGTTTGTATTGTGTGCATCCCTCTCGATCTCTCTTATCCCACCCCAAACCCATGGACCCAATAGAAGATGAATGGAGATGAGCTTGTATTTTCTGGACCAATGAGTCAATTGGAGACAGACCGATGGATTCAGAACATGGAGGATCGCATGGAGAATAACCCTATAGTCAGAAAGGATATGGCCGAGCATGCTCTTCCGTTCTTTGAAAGAGGTGCTGCTACCTGGTGGAGGATGTACCAAACCATCAATGGATGGCAAGGAGTAACCATTTGGGAAGAATTTAAGTTGACTCTGCTAAAGTCTCGTCTTGTGTCCCAGAAGTTGAGGCCTTATGGAAAGAATATGAAGAAACCTTGTGCATACAAGCTTTGTGGAGAAATAGGACACAACCATAAAGAAAATAAGGACGAATATCCTCATAATCAGAGGATTACCAAAGGAGTTAGCCGAGGAACTCAGGGAACTTCGATTAGAGATTGTTCCCAAAGGTTTTGTTGCAACAATGGAAGTTCAGTCTACATTGTTGAGAAAGATCCGTGAAGCTCAGAAGGATGACAAAGAGATTGCTGAGATAAAAGAGAGGATGAGCAAAGGAAAGGCCAAAGGTTTTCGTAAGGATGAGCATGACACCTTATGGTTCGAGGACCGTGTATATGTTCCCAATAATGCAAAGATCAGGAACTAAATACTTTAGGAGGCTCATGACTCACCATACTCGATTAATACAGAAACACCAAGATGTATTTGGATTTGAAGGAGTGTATCCGTGGACTGGTATGAAGAAGGATATTGTCGAGTATGTAGTCATATGTGACGTATGTCAAAGAGTGAAGGCAAAACATCAGAAGCCAGCAGGATTATTGCAACCAATGCCGATACCCGAATGGAAGTGGGAAAAGCTTGGCAAGGATTTCATTACCGGAATTCCCAGAACCCGAACTGGATATGATTCTATCTGGGTAGTAGTTGATTAAACTTGACCAAAGTGGCTCACTTTATCCCAAAGGAAAACCACCTATACAAGTGCGAAGTTGGCCAAGATATATTTGACCAGAATCGTATGTCTGCATGGAGTTCCGAGGACCATCGTATCAGACAGAGGAACACAGTTTACCTCAAAGTTTTGGAATCAGCAGCACCAGACTTTGGGTACTAGGCTAGAGTTCAGTACAACCTTTCAGCCGCAGACAGATGGATATATCAAGAGAGTCAATCAGATTCTAGAGGACATGTTGAGAGCATGTGCGCTAGATTATGGATCTAGTAGTGATGATAATCTACCTTACCCGGAGTTCTCATACAACAACAGTTACCCAGCCAGTTTGAAGATGGCCCCTTTTTGAGCTTTGTATGGGAGAAGGAGCCAAACACCGTTGATGTGGGATGAAGTTGGAGACCGTCAGTTGTTTGGACCAAATGTGATCAAGGAGTCAGAAGAGAATGTTAAGTGGATTCGAGATAGACTGAAGGAAGCTCAGTCCAGGCAGAAGAGTTATGCAGACTAAAAAACGCAAGGAGGTAGTCTATGAAATTGGAGACAGAGCATGTATTCATATGTCCCCTCTGTGAGGAGTTAAATGATTTGGAATTAAGGAAAGTTAGCCCCGAGATTTGTAGGACCATACCGAGTTTTGGAGCGTATGGGAGAAGTGGCCAACAAGTTGGAGTCACCCGAAGGATTGTCAGGAGTTCATGATGTGTTTCATGTTTCCTAGTTGAAGAAGTGCCATGCAGAGCTGGCCAATATTTCCTTGTAAGGATGCTTGACCCTGGAAAGGATAATGATGTTCCACGAAGTGGAGTATGGACTTCATAAGTATAAGTTTTTATCTCGGTATGTGGGACATCCCACGAGGATGAAGAGATGAATTACTATTGAATATAAAGGAGGTATGATGTTGGAAATATGGATCAATGGAAATTCCATGATGAGTCTGAGTAATCATGTCCTAGTTTGGTGCCAATAGAAGGAAGAAAGACAAGACAATTGGATGGATTTTAAGTATGCCAGGAAGTTGGATGTTGGGATAATGATCAGTTGCCCAGATGATGTGTTCAAGGATTATAAGTGATGAGATGGGCCATAACCCACAGGCCCCAGGACTTGCCAAGAAGCAAGCACACTCTTGAAGGAAAACCCTGGAAGAAGTTACGATTTTATCGGTAGACGATCTTATAGGAGTTTACGCAAAACCTGAGAGTTGTTAAGGAACGATAGATGTTTGTTTGGCTTGCAGAATCAATGGATTTATCCGAACTTGGTTCGTCGACAAGAGAAATTCTGCAATGCTTGTGAGGATGACCGAATGTTAGAATGCGAGATTCGCTAAACCATGTACAAGGTAATGATTTGGGTGCGGGATGGGTTGATCACCATACCGACTTACTCTTATTATTCGCCTTGCTATACGGGATGGTAAATCTGAGTAACTTACCTATAGTAGAGTGATGACGATATTAAACCTCGTTGAACCTTAGAATGGTAAAGGTATTTTTTTCCCTTGTACACGGCAGTTGTTGCCAATCATAGGTTATATGGTGAGGTTCAAACCAGACCCATTTCCTGCAGGGCAAACCATAAATTGATGACCACCATGAGATATCGATAGTTGTTTAGAATTGGCGCCAGACCCGTCAGCTAAGAGGACCCAGTTTTGGGATAACCTTACCTAGATGAAAGGACAAAAGAATTGAGGAAAAGGTTATGCCACTACCGGAAAAGCCCAGAGAAGGAATTATCCTTAAGATCTGAGAAGACCGACACTGTCAGGAATAAGGATGGAGTATATGAGTTTTGAGGGAACCGTAACAATGCTTCTAAGGGTGGTAGCATCCGAGACCCCGGAGACGATCGATGAATTTTGAGAAGACCCCCAAACCCTAACCTATTTCTTTCTAGCCTCTCCGAATCTCGAGGACGAGATTCCTTTTAAGGGTGGTAGTTTTGTAACATCCCAAAATTCTAAATTTTGGAATGTTATATTAAATAGATAGATTTGATTGATTGTTTGATTGATTGAGTGAAATTCGGAACTTTTTGAAAGTTAAATGAGAGAGAATAAAAGGACTTTCCCAAACTTTCATTTTCTTTTCTGGTCTTCATGAATTCAAATTCTTTTTCACCACAAAACCCTGGAGAGAAGATGACATGACTTCTTCCATTTATTTAAATGACAAGGGGTGTTGAAAATATTTGAATTTCATTTGAGAATATTTCCAATTCTGAAACTTTATGCAACTCAATAATTTTCACGAGCGAAGATAAAATGACTTCTTCAAAACATATGAAATATGAGTTGGGAGTTTCAAAGAATTAAATGCAAAGTTCTTTTGAATTTATTTTTCAATTTCGAGTTATTTGAGTTTTATTCAAATTATTTTTCTCCAAAAATAAAATATATGGAAAATAGGGTAACATGATTCCCTACATCAGAAAATTGGAGAGAAATAAATTTGAATTAATTTTGGTATTTTTAAAATGATTTTTGTTGGATTTTACTAGGGCAGAATCACTCTTTGTTTTATTTGAATTTCTGTGTATTTTATTTAAAGCTAGAATAATGTTCATCTAGTAGGAAATCTTTTTCTGAAAATTTTGATATATTATATGCCTATATAATATATATGTTCTATTCTGTTTTTATTTGTCTGAGAAAACGTTTTATTAAAAAAAAACTTTCTCTCCGGACCGGGCCAACTGGGCCGAAGCCCAGCCAGCCGGCCCAAGCCGCCGCCTTCTTCCTCAGGCGCGACCGACTCCACTCGAGTCCGGCGCCGATCCGCCGCCGTTGCCCCTCGGCCAAGGCAAGCCTCGCCCTCGCGCCCTTTATAAAGGAGCGGACCCCGACGCCGCTTCTCCTCATGCCTCGCGCCGCCACCGCCACATCTGCCCGCTGAGTGGTCGCCACCGCCGAGCTTCCTCGCCGCCGCCCCGCTCCTCCCCGACCCTGCAGCCACCACCCACCTGACCGCCGCGCCGCGCCGCCCCTCCACGACCTCTCCGTTGACCTCCTCGACGACCGGAGCCGCCTCCCCGTTGATGTCCAAGCCACCACCGCCGTTCTTCCTCGCCGCCGGCGATCGCCGCGGTAATCGCCGCCTCCCGTCCGTTGGATCTGGATCGAGCGATCCAGATCTCGTTGTTTTTTAAATGTTTTTTTATTCGGTGAACGTTCGTTAGTTAGGGTTTGCACCGAATGGTTTTTCCGTTCGTTAGCGAACGTTCGCTAAATAGCCTTTTCGTTTTATTTTAGTTTTCTGCCAGGGATCCGTATGTAATTAGTTTCTTCACAGATTAGTCCCTAATCTTCAAACCCTCATAACTTTTCACTCGTTTATCCAAATCCAACGAAACCAATGCCCACTTCTTCGTTATGATCTCCTCTATCCAGTAATCCAACTCAAACATGTTTTTGAAAGTCTAAAATTTGAATTAGATCAGATTTGAATTTGAACTTTGTTTGATCATAACTTGTGTTTCAGAAACTCGATTTAGTTGATTCTTTTTGCAAATCGAAGCTCTTGACCTAAACTTGCTGATAAGGCCAAATTCATATAATTTTGGTACTGTTAGAAATTGTTTTATGTTGCAAGAGCTATTTGCTTGGTTTTGATGTTTTCCGAATTGTTTTCTTCGTTCGGTCCGATGTTTTGAGTGATTGCTTATGTGTGGTTAACATTGCTTGATTACGATAGATTGACCGGAGTGTGACGAGTAGAACTATCAAGAGTTTTGAGTGCGAACCACCTTCATCAACATTGCAGGCAAGTAACACTTTGATCATACCTTTTCTACTACCCAGTTTTTATGCATTAGATCTATCCTCAAACATTGCATGATTAGGATCTAATTAAATTGTGGGATGGGAAGTAGTTGAGGTAGTACCTATTACCTGTTTTATTATCAAACCCTTGGGAGTTACTTCTACGTTTGCTTATTATGCCATGCTATGCTAGTAGACGTGGATTGGGTGAGTGTATTCCATGACAGATGTGAGATTCTTAAATTAATGGTTTATTTAAGGTGGCAACTTAAACACACATCTGAGTGGATTGAGGCACCTGGTTTCCATCAGGACTTGCCTGTATTTCTTCGGACCGCCACCTGTGCTCAAAGGGATCATGAGATTATTCATGCTAGAAACTTCCGTGTGCAGCCACATGCTACTATGGGCTCTAGCATAGTTGACTAAGTTGGGCGAACTCTTACGGGTAGACTAGCTGATGTAGGGGTTGTAGGTTGGTACGGTCTACCAACATGTAAGGTGCTAGCGCTTCTGAAAGACTATGTCTCAGTCATCCGTTTCTCAAACACCATGTAGTGCGAGAAATCAACGGAGGCGATCGAGTCTTGTGGGGAAAAGTGTGCAAACCTCTGCAGAGTGTACAATCTAATCATGATTAGCCGTGTCCCCGGTTATGGACATCTTGAGTATCTAGTTCTTGGATTATCATGTTGATCTCATCACTTTACTTAATATAATTTGTTTGGGTTTAATGAGTACTTTTAATTGGGATTGAGGATGCTGTCAGCCATTCTCAATGTTTAACAACCACCATGATAGTTAAATAAATTTATTCGTTTGCGAGGGAAAAATTGGCTTTTCGCAAAAAACTGTAACCATAGAGCTTTCCACCAGCCAAATATGCATGTAGTATAGCTTGTTCTATCATTACTCTCTATGTGTTACATTGCCAAAGATATTCCATGTCTTTGGCCGTTTTCGCTGCAACGTTTCATGTTGCGCACTTTTCGCATTTACGAGTAAGTGATACGTTAGGGTTACGATTTCTACACTCAACTTTGCCGTTGGTGTTGATGGGAATCCACAACCTTGTTACTTCCGCTATTTGGATTGAGGTAATAGTATTTACGTTATTTATACATGTGATTTACCTTTGTTATAAATCCTCGAGTACTGTGTGTGTCAGCATACCGATCCAGGGATGACACTTAAGCACAGAGACTTGACCCATTCGGGTCGGGTCGCTACAAACTATCATATAAAGTGCATCGAGTACTATGAGATGTTTGATACTTGACAATTGTTTTGAGATATGAAGATGGTGATATTAGAGTCATGCTAGTTGAGTAGTTGTGAATTTGGGAAATACTTATTCTAAAGTTTGTGATTCCCGTAGCATGCACGTATGGTGAACCGTTATGTGATGAAGGCGGAGCATGATTTATTTATTGATTGTCTACCTTATGAGTGGCGGTCGGGGACGAGCGATGATCTTTTCCTACCAATCTATCCCCCTAGGAGCACGCGCGTAGTACTTCACTTAGATAACTAATAAATTTTTGCAATAAGTATGTGAGTTCTTTATGACTAATGTTGAGTCCATGGATTATACGCACTCTCACCCTTCCACCATTGCTAGCCTCTCTAATACCGCGCACCTTACGCCGGTATCATACACCCACCATATACCTTCCTAAAAACAGCCACCATACCTACCTATTATGGCATTTCCATAGCCATTCCGAGATATATTGCTATGCAACTTACCACCGTTCCATTTATTATGACACGCTCCATCATTGTCATATTGCTTAGCATGATCATATAGTTGACATCGTATTTGTCGCAAAGCCACCTTTATAATTCTTTCATACATGTCACTCTTGATTCATTGCATATCCCGGTACACCGCCGGAGGCATTCACATAGAGTCATATTTTGTTCTAGTATTGGGTTGTAATTTTTGGGTTGTAAGTAAATAAAAGTGTGATGATCATCATTATTAGAGCATTGTCCCAAGTGAGGAAAGGATGATGGAGACTATGATTCCCCCACAAGTCAGGATGAGACACCGGACAAAAAGAAAAAAAAGAAAAAAAGAGGCCATAAAAAAGAAGAAGAGAAAAAGGCCCAAATAAAAAAAGAGATGAGAGAAAAAGAGAGAAGGGACAATTTTACTATCCTTTTACCACACTTGTGCTTCAAAGTAGCACCATGATCTTCATGATAGAGAGTCTCCTATGTTGTCACTTTCATATACTAGTGGGAATTTTACATTATAGAAATTGGCTTGTATATTCCAATGATGGGCTTCCTCAAAATGCCCTATGTCTTCGTGAGCAAGCGAGTTGGATGCACACCCACTTAGTTTCTTTTGAACTTTCATACACTTATAGCTCTAGTGCATCCGTTGCATGGCAATCCCTACTCACTCACATTAATATCTATTGATGAGCATCTCCATAGCACGTTAATACGCCTAGTTGATGTGAGACTATCTTCTCCTTTCTGTCTTCTCCACAACCACCATTCTATTCCACATATAGTGCTATGTCCATGACTCGCGCTCATATATTGCGTGAAGATTGAAAATGTTTGAGAACATCAAAAGTATGAAACAATTGCTTGGCTTTTCATCGGGGTTGTGCATGATTAAATACTTTGTGTGATGAAGATAGAGCATAGCCAGACTATATGATTTTGTAGGGATAACTTTCTTTGGCCATGTTATTTTGAGAAGACATGATTGCTTTGTTAGTATGCTTGAAGTATTATTATACATGATTGCTTTGTTAGTATTGCTTTGTTATTTTGAGAAGACATGATTGCTTTGTTAGTATGTTTTTTTTGCCTATTTCAGTGTTTCACAGAAGAGGAATGTCAAACGGAGTCCAAACGGAATGAAACCTTCGGGAGAGTTATTTTTGGAACAAACGCAATCCAGGAGACTTGGAGTGGACGTCAAGGAAGCAACAAGGAAGCCACGAGGCAGGGAGGCGCGCCCGGAGGGTGGGGGGGGGGGGTAGGTGCGCCCCCACCCTCATGGGCCCCTCGTGGCTCCACCGACCTACTTCTTTCGCCTATATATACTCATATACCCTGAAAACATCCGAGAGCACCACGAAACCCTATTTCCACCGCCGCAGCCTTCTGTACCTGTGAGATCCCATCTTGGGGCCTTTTCTGGCGCTCCACCGGAGGGGGAATCGATCACGAAGGGCTTCTACATCAACACCATAGCCTCTCCGCCGATGTGTGAGTAGTTTACCATAGACCTTCGGGTCCATAGTTATTAGCTAGATGGCTTCTTCTCTCTCTTTGGATCTTAATACAAAGTTCACCTCGATCTTCTTGGAGATCTATTCGATATAATTCTTTTTGTGGTATGTTTGTCGAGATCCGATGAATAGTGGGTTTATGATCAAGATTATCTATGAACAATATTTGATTCTCCTCTGAATTCTTATATGTATGATTTGTTATCTTTGCAAGTCCCCTCAAATTATCAATTTGGTTTGGCCTACTAGATTGATCGTTCTTGCAATGGGAGAAGTGCTTAGCTTTGGGTTCAATCTTGCGGTGTCCTTTCCCAAAGGATGTTAGGGCAGCAAGGCACGTATTGTATTGTTGCCATCGAGGATAAAAAGATGGGGTTTATATCATATTGCTTGTGTTTACCCTCTACATCATGTCATCTTGCCTAATGCATTACTCTGTTCTTATGAACTTAATACTCTAGATGCATGGTGGATAGCGGTCGATGTGCACTACAAAAAAAATACACTTCCGTCATGATACGTGTTTGGCATAGTAGGTCACGTTTTCTGTCATGCATGTACATCCATGACAAATTTATGACAAAATCAAGATAGTCATACCTGTGCTGTCGTAGAAGTGTTTCATGACATTAGCAAAATTATCATCACGGAAGTGTCCACTTCCATGACGATAAATCGCGCGTCACAGAAGTGCTTTCGTCAAGGGTGACCGACACGTGGCATCCACCATAATGGAACGCCATTAAGCTATCGGGTCTGGTTTTGGATCCGATAACAGCCCCGACCAATGGGGATTTTCCACGTGTAAAATCATCATTGGTTGGAGGAAACACGTGTCGGCTCACCGTTGGGACAGATGTCATCCACTCATTTGACCCAAAGCGCCTATGATACGCCGACATGTGGCACGGCCCAACAGAGGCCCATTCGTGTGAAAAGGCCAGCCCGTTTGACTTGGTCAAAAGGTGGTGGGCCGGCCCACGGCAAGCCGACGTGTTCGCATATAGCCCATTTACAGCCCGCTATCCCAGGGCCCGTTTACGGCCTATCCGAATTAGGCCCAGTAGCGTCATCTGGGCCGTCCCATATAATTCCAGCCCGTTTTAACTTCCAGCCCATGTATGGCCCATGACGTCTTTCGGCCCATATGAGGCCATTAGTAACCCTCGGCCCCCTAACGGCCCGTGGTAAAATTGGTCCGTAATGAACAGTGTATCACTTTATACCCATTAACGACCCATTATTCCGTTGGGTCGTTTCCAGCCCATGATATCTTTCGGCCTTCTCAGGGCCCATTTATTCTTGGGCTCATTTCCAGCATTCGGTTACTTACGGCCCGTTACTGTCATTTTCTGCTTGTGGGCCAAATTCAGCCCGTGGTTACAGTCGGCCCGTTTGCGGCCCGTTAATATGTTGGGCTGTTTTCATGTCGAAAAAAACCCGTTGGACTGTTTTCATAGAGTTATCAAATACGGCCAATAAACGGCCCGTTATTGTCCATGAATAGTACGACCCATGATTGGCTAAATGATGATACGCCCCGTAGAAGGCCCATGGATCCTACGGCCCGTAAAAGGCCCATGGATCGTACAGCCCGTAGAAGGCCCATGGATCCTACAGCCCGTATAGAAGGCCAATGGATCCTACGGCCCGTAGAAGGCCCATGGATCATACGGCCCATGAGAGGCCCATGGTTACAACAATGCATGTGTTGCCATGATTATTTTGGCCTAGTTTCCAAAAATAGGTTATTGTGGCCATTAGAAAAACACGTAAAAGAACTGCAGTGACTACAAGCAAACAACTAAACAAGACAATAAGGAAATAAATAAGCAAGCAATTAACGCTAGCCTATTACCGCTATTGCACATATTACATCCACTGGGCATCATAGTTTGCTACCAGTGCAAATATAGGGAACAAAGCAGCATATTACATACACTGGCCGTCAAAATTGGCCACCGGTGCAAATAAACGCGACAGCAAAACAAGAGCATAACTGAAACAACTTCATAAGAGCTCAAGAAACATGGTATCCACCATGCTGGCAATAAGCTTAGCAAGCTTATTAGCTTTGTCATGTTTGGCGCTAAAATCCTCCAACGCTTGCTGTTACACCAGAAAGTATGCATCTGAATGCTCCAAAGACTTTTGCAGTCCTTCCGCTTCTTGTTGCAGCACAACTGATCAATGTCTTTCAGCTTGTAGTTGAGACTCAAGAAACCGAACTGATTCAGACAGTGAGTTTGAATAGCTTGTGCAAGCGGTAGTGGCCAGTAACTCCAACACTAAACCAAGACAGGACTTTGGGATTGTCTCACTGTCTTCGAGACAGTCTTCCTTAGCTGTTTTATCATCTTTGTTGGAGACCAACAAGGATGTGTCACTATCCTGAACCTTATCTGCATTACTTCCTTTACCATTGCTTACTAAGGCACTCTTCCCCAATATTCTGTCAGCATTCTAAAAGAAGAAACAAGCAGACACATAACAGTTTAGCATGTACTAGTATATGAAACTCATTTCGGTGAACCAGTTCATTAGTAAGGTGGACATAATTAAACTACCAAGTCTTCTATTGCCAAGTACTAGTACATAATAAAAGCATCAAACAAACATATGTCTATGTCCTATGGTCACTGCATTGTCTTGCCAAATCAAAATAGAGACACGGTTCAAATCATAATAGTTCAAGACAAATGTCGGCGTTCTGGGAATGGGGGTCCCCAGACTCGCTTGCTTGCGGCCCACCGCGTGGCCAAGCAGCAGGCCGCACGGCCCATCTTCGTCAACAAGGCACCCAAGACCCTTGCTAGGGTCCAAGCCTCACGAGGCGGACGACGCAAGACCTCCTCTGGAGTGGCCTAGCTGGGCAGGCTCACGAGGATCGGAGAAATCAAGGCGGGGCAAACCTCACGAGGCACTCGTGACGTGAGCCATGATGAACGGTGCCAGGCGGGTGCCAGGCGGGCGCCTGTGCGTGCAGCGTCCTTATTTCCTCTTTGGTGCTAAGGAGGCAGGCACAGGCGAAGAGGACCGAGGCATCATGCAAAGGTTGCCATATCGGTGCAACAAGACGAAGACCAGGAGGACGGCAAGGCAGAGGTCATCATGGAGCCCAAGACGGCGTCACCCCAGAGCTTTTCATAGGCGAAGACCGCTTTTGTCAAGGTAGCTTGTACTAGCGCCCCCCTTCAAATTTGCCCGCCGTTGTTGGCTCCCTTCCCGCTTGATATTTGGGAAGAGGACCAGGGCCTATATAAGTAGGACTAGCCACCACAGTAGAGGCATGTTGAACTGAGCCTGAGCAGTTCATCGAATCCTCACACCACCAGCTCATACGCACAAGAACACCTCAACCTCAGGAGGCTGTTCTCCCCTTGTACTGTTCATCATCAGCCCAAGAGGCACTCCACCACCACCACACTGGAGTAGGGTATTACACCACAACGGTGGCCCGAACCAGTATAAACCCCGTGTCTTTATGTGTTGCGAGTTCATCGAGTTCGTCCGCAGATCTTAGCGAGCTAGAGCGTAGATCGGTAGGAGGGAAAGACTTCGTGCGCACCCCAATTCGAACCTCAAGGGTTTGCCGGAACCCCAAATCCGACATTTGGCGCGCCAGGTAGGGGTGCACCGGAGCTTCTTCTCCGCCAATCAGCTCTTCGACGTTCACCGGCTACGATGTCTGGTGACCCAAGGGCCGGCTCCGACCGCTGGGCAGCCTGGCGGCCTGGACGGTGCCGCCTGCCCATGGAGGTCTTGACCCCACACCCCAAGCGGCACGGGCACCACCAAGCTCTACCGGGCGCGGACAGTGCGGCCAGGCGTCATCCACCCCCACCCAGCGGCAAGTACGGGCCGCAGCGAGAGCAGCGAGCCACGCCGCACCAGCAGCGCCGCACTCATGGCGGTAGCAAGCGAATATGCGTGCGGCACTCATGGTGGCAAGGGAGCTGCTGCGATGCAGGCTGATGGAGAGCGGTCGGGACACGCTACTTGAGCGAGTTGCTGAGCTGCTGGATGCAGCGGCATAGGGAGCGCCACCCTTTTGCTATCGACTTCCCCCCCCCCAGGCCACTGCAGGGTCGATCGGCGAGCCTCACCACATCTGCGCGCCATCAACTACGCACGGGGGCTTCGTCAACATCAGCACGGCCGGCGGCGTAAGGGGCTCCAGCCCCCCCATGTCGCCGTCGACAAGCACGACCTCAAGCGTCACCCCCCATGGTTCTGGCCGGATGCCATATGGTCATTCCCAGGATGCCATCATGGACGGAGCAACGAGGAGCGTGGGGCACTGATACGTCTCCAACGTATCTATAATTTTTGATTGCTCCATGCTACTTTATCTACTATTTTGGACTATAATGGGCTTTATTTTCCACTTCTATATTATTTTTGGGACTAACCTATTACGGAGGCCCAGCCCAGAATTGTTGTTTTTTGCCTATTTCAGTGTTTCAAAGAAACGGAATATCAAACGGAGTCCAAACGGAATGAAACCTTCGGGAACGTGATTTTCCAACCGAACGTGATCCAGGAGACTTGGACCCTACTCCAAGAAGTGCCAGAGGCGGCCACGAGGGTGGAGGGCGCCCCCTGCCTCGTGGGCCCCTCGACGCTCCACCGACGTACTCCTTCCTCCTATATATACCTACGTATCCCCAAACGATCAGATCAGGAGCCAAAAACCTAATCTCACCGCCGTACCTTCCTGTATCCACGAGATCCCATCTTGGGGCCTGTCGGTGTCAAAACCGGCGGATCTCGGGTAGGGGGTCCCGAACTGTGCGTCTAGGCGGATGGTAACAGGAGACAAGGGACACGATGTTTTTACCCAGGTTCGCGCCCTCTCGATGGAGGTAAAACCCTACTCACCGCTTGATTAATATTGATGATATGGGTAGTACAAGAGTAGATCTACCACGAGATCGAGAGGCTAAACCCTAGAAGCTAACCTATGGTATGATTGTTGTTCGTCCTACGGACTAAAACCCTCTGGTTTATATAGACACCGGAGAGGGTTAGGGTTACATAGAGTCGGTTACAATGGGAGGAGATCTACATATCCGTATTGCCAAGCTTGCCTTCCACGCCAAGGAAAGTCCCATCCGGACACAGGACGAAGTCTTCAATCTTGTATCTTCATAGTCCAGAGTCCGCCAAAGGTCATAGTCCGCCATCCGGACACCCCTAATCCAGGACTCCCTCAGTAGCCCCTGAACTAGGCTTCAATGACGATGAGTCCGACGCGCAGATTGTCTTCGGCATTGCAAGGCGGGTTCCTCCTCCGAATACTTCATAGAAGATTTTGAACACAAGGATAGTGTCCAGCTCTGCAAAATAATTTCCACATACCACCGTAGAGAGAATAATATTTACATAAATTCAACCTGCTGACGTATTCCGCAGCGTGACATCACACCACGACCAAGCCTTTATTCGAATCGTTTTTACTGTCCCCACCTCAGTGCACTTAGCGAGGCGGTTTCCTTGGCACGTCTTGTTGAAGCAGAGATCGTGTCCCCTTATTCCGGGATTCTCATCAATACGGGCATGGGTAACACAACTGTGCCATTAATTTACAGCGCTTGGGAGATAAGCGAGTTTTACCAGGCTGGTGGGGGCACATAGTTTCGTCCACCCATATAAGGAGATAAGGATCCACCTTTTCCATCTACGCCTTCTTCCTCCTTTGCCTATCCATTTTTGCGCACTCGAGCTCCAGCGCCCAAGTCCGCGCATCCCACCTCTACCTTCTCCAGCCATGTCCGGAGCGGGAGGCAAGTGGATGGTCTCCTCCGTCACGGAGGGACACATCAAGAAGCTGAGGGAGGCCGGATACTTGTCTAACGACATCGCGCACCGGCTCCCAGACAAGGGGCAGCTCATCCCCACCCCCAGGCCCCATGAGAGGGTGGTGTTCCTCACCCATTTCCTCCGCGGACTAGGTTTCCCACTTCACCCCTTTGTCCGGGGCTCATGTTCTACTACGGCCTGGACTTCCACGATCGGCCCCGAACTTCATCCTCAATATCTCGGCGTTCATCGTGGGTAATGCGAGGCTTTCCTCCGCATCAAGCCCCACTTGACTTATGGTCAAGACCTTCAATGTCAAGCTGAAGGTAGTGGGCGACCAGCAAGCGGAGTGCGGAGGCGCCATGGTGGGCAAGATGCCCAACGTTACATGGCTTGAAGGCTCCTTTGTGGAGACCATAAAGGGGTGGCAATCGGGGTGGTTCTACATCACCGAGCCGCGTGACCCTGAATGGGCAGCGGCCCCCGAATTCCGATCAAGCATCCCCACACGGCTCACCTCCTGGAAAGAGAAGGGCCTGTCGTGGGGTAATTCGGAAGAGCGGACCGGACTCCAAACCTGCGTCCAAGACCTGGTGGACAAAGAGGTTAAACTCGTCAATGTAGTCCAGGTCATGCTCATCCGCCAGATCCTCCCGTGTCAACCCGGCCCAGCACCAAACCCGGTCCGAAGACGAGGGGGCGGAGGGTCCAAGAAGGGAAGGACCATTCCTCCAGACTACTCCACCAACGCCGACGACGGCGAAGAGGAGTGGCCATCCAGGGCCAAGCCCCTGGCAAAATCGTAAGTATCCGGATACCAGAATAACTCATGGCGTTCCTTTACTGCACAACATCTTCTGACGCCAAATGTGATCATGCGATGCCGCGGCCCAGCTCGGCAACGCGTCGAGCGGATCCCTGGATTCGTCGGATGTGAATAGCCTTTCACTTCCAACTGCTACCTCCCCTCGTCCTACGGACGATGTCGAGGTGGAGTCCCAAAAGGGTCCAAGCCAGGAGGGGGTGGTCCTAGAGGCGCCGCAAGGCGACCTCCCGGACTCCATGCGCAAAGGGGATAAAACCCCGAAGGGCTCTAAGTGCGGCCCTTGGCCGGACACCGCACCGGAACCTTCAACGGTTCTGGCATCCGGCAGGCGGCCCCTACTAAGAAGGGCAAGCCTACGACGCCGGTGACCTCCGGCCCAACCGAGGCACCGGATAATCTTGGAGGTGCTTAACGGCTCCTCCATCGACGAGGAGCACCGCACTATTATGAGTGTGGTGATCCGGAAGGTTCGATCCGCCAAGAGCGGGCTGATCAAGCTCGTGCCGACCTTCTAACGAGCTTTGAGGTATGTATTTAAGATATGTAAAAATATTACCGCATAGAAAGTAGCCCCTGATGCTCAGTTTGGTGTTCGGAAAGAAAAGCCAAACTGAGGATCAAAAAGATATACGCAGGAGTCTAACATAAGTATGTCAATATGGGAATGCAGGTCTGTGCTGACCTCTGCCGACCTTGGCTGGAGGTCGATGCATTGAAGCAGAGCCTCGAGCGGTCCGAGAACGAGCTCGGCCTTGCCAAGAAGCGGCTCGAGGACAAGGAAGGTAAGTAATACCTTATGTAAGTATATAAAAAGATGTGGTTGCAAAAATGACAGGACCAACATGGGTATTACAGGTCCACAACCAGGTGGCAACCACAAGGAAGCGCTATCCAAGGCCGAAGAAAATGCGGCCGTGGAGCGTACCCAGCGAGAGAAGCAGGAGGCGCGGGTGGCGGAGGTACGGCAAGGGCTCCAGGCTCTCGTGGAAAAACACGAGAGTTTGGAGCTTGACTCAAAGACTCGAGAATCCGAGCTCGCCTCGGCGCTTGAGAGCGCCAAATCTGCCAAGGCCAAAGCCCAAAAAGCCCTCCAGGAAATTGAGGCGATGAAGAAGATAGCGGAGGGTAAGGCATTATTTATGCAAAGCAAGGACGTGAAAGTGAATTACTTGTTACTTACCCGAGTCTGGAGCTCTCCAGGAGCATTCGCAGATCTTCCCCGGAGTGTGTCCGACGCCGCCGCATTCTACCGAGCCGAAGAGGGGAGCTCGACGGAGAAGGTGTTCTGGTCTCAGTATGCTGAGGCCGGACACCCGGTGCCCTTGAGCGACCAGCTGAAGCAGCTGGTCGAGCTCCATAAGGTGGTCGAACAGGCCATGAAGGGTCTCATAGTCCGGCTATGGCCTGGGGAAGCCATGCCTGGGAGCTACTTTGGGCTGGTGAGGCGGCTGGTGGATGCCTGTCCATGGCTTGAAGTCATCAAGCGCTCCATATGCATCGAAGGTGCCCGTAGGGCCCTTGCCCGTGCTAAAGTGCACTGGGGCAAGATGGACGCTGAGAAGCTTGTGACGGACGGACCACCGCCGGGCAAGGAGCATCGCAAGCCGAGATGTATTATGAGGGCGTCTGAGCGATGCCCGCCTTATAGCGGATGAGTGCTCCAAAGATGTAATTTTTGAGTAAACTCGCATTTGTGATCATGTATGCTAAAAACTTGTTCATATGCGCTAAGCAACGCTTTTGAATTTAAAATATTACCTTTTGTGCGGCCGTTTATTAAAATTGAGAGATGGCGAGTCATCGGCTTCTGCCCCCATGCCGCGAGTGCTAGGGTGTTCGGGATAAACTTGAGTGCTCTTTTTCCCATTATTGGGTCCTTCGAGGGAGGCGCTCAACACAACGAACAAGGAAATCGGACTATAATGCTTGAACACTCTCACTTAGCCATAGAATTCTATAATTTTAAATTTCGGCGAAGCCCCTAGAATTCGAAAGACCGAGTTCGGGGTGCTATCCACGCCTAAGCCGGACAAAGCCGAATCCTCGCTCTAAGCGGCAAAAGTCTTTAGGGACTCGAAAACCTCTCGAACAGCGACCAGCTCTCGCCCTATCATGACGGTCAGTTTAGCTTTCTCCACTGAGGTGCTTAGCCCAGCTCAACCGGGGCACAATCGCAGTGGTTCTCCCAGTGCTACCTTAGCCGATATAACGGAACGTAAGGTACCAAAACATGGGAGCCAGGCAAACCCAACTATTGACCCAAGACATGATTCGGAGCCAATGCATATAATGCTATAAGTTCGGGGTGCCGTACTCATGAGAGTGTTCGGACTTCTCACACCATATTCTGGGGTACGTAAGCCCCTGGTGTATTGGCCGTACCAAAGTGTACGGTTGCATAATGTCATAACTGAACATATTTTAGACAAAAGCTATGTATTGTTTATTCGAAAAGTCTGCTGTAAAAGCAGAACGATACAAATAGTGCGATAAGCAAGAGATTGGACTATTTGACATGTCCCCCTCCAGGGGCGAGCTGCAGGATGATATGTGAAACAAGTATACTGCTCGTTATAGAGACCACCTGGACACTCGACGTAGCTTTCTGCGTCCCTGGCTGTTGCATCGTGTGTTCGGCGATTATACTGCCGGACAGGCCTTCCGGAAAGTGGAGTCCTGAAAGTAAGAAAAAAGAATGACAAAATCGGGAGCCCCTGGTGCGGTTGAGCCGCATTTTGGGCGTGCCGTGGTCATGCCCCTCCCCCTATGCCCATGGTATTTCCAGAGCGTAGCTATGTACGCGTAGTACTCGTTTCGCAATTTCGCAAGGGCTGGGGTTGGGGCCGCATTGCTACGCGTGCTCGGAACGTGCCAGGCGGTCTTGTTGTAGGTTACTCCGGGCGCGCTTGACGGTGTCCGGACGTTTAATGGTCGGACTGGAGAATTGCCTTGAGAGGCTGCTTTGTACTTCCGCCACGGGGGCCGCCGTATGCTCCTCCGTTCGGAGAGAGCGTTCGGTGTTTCCATTGACCGTAATGACTCCTTGAGGGCCTGGCATCTTGAGCTTGAGGTATGCGTAGTGCGGCACCGCATTGAACTTTGCAAATGCGGTTCGTCCGAGCGATGTGTGATAGCCATCTGCGGAACGGGACTATGTCGAAGATTAACTCCTCGCTTCGAAATTATCCGGGATCCGAAGACCACCTCAAGTGTAATCGAGCCTGCAGCTTGGCCTCTACACCTGGTATGACGCCTTTAAAGGTCCTCTTTGTGGGTTTAATCCTTGAGGATCTATGCCCATTTTTCGCCTTGTATCCTGATAAAGCGAGTTCAGCTCTGCCGCCGTCCATAAGGACTAGTGAGGTGAAATCCGTCAATGATTGGGTCTAGAACCAATGCGTCCGAATCCGCCATGGCGGATGCTAGTGGGTGGTCCTTCGATCAAAAGTGATCGGGCAGGAGGACCATGGGTTGAACTTTAGGCGGCGGCTCCAACGCATATACGTCCCTGAGTGCACGCTTCCGCTCCCTTTTGGGTATGTGGGTTGCGTATATCATGTTCACCGTCCGCACTTGTGGGGGGAAGCCCTTCTGTCCCCTATTGTTCGGCGGCCGGGGCTCCTCCTCGTCATCGCTATGCAGCCCCTTGTCATTGTTTTCGGCATTTAACTTGCCTGCTTGAACACCCAAGAATCCCTGTTGGTGTGGTTGGCTGGTTTTTCGGGGGTGTCGTGTATCTGGCACGAGCGATCGAGTATTTGGTCCAAATTGGACAGGCCCGGAGTATTTCTTTTGAATGGCTTTTTTCGCTGACTGGGTTTAGAGCCTCTGAATCCGGCATTAATTGTCGTATCCTCAGCATTGTCGCCGTTAATGCGGCGCTTTTGCTTGTCGCGACGTGACCTGCCAATGCTGTCCTTGGTATCCGAATTACCAGGGCTCTTGGTCATGTTGTTACTACGAGCTAGCCAGCTGTCTTCTCCCGCGCAAAAGCGGGTCATGAGTGTTGTGAGGGCTGCCATGGATTTCAGCTTTTCCTGTCCTAGGTGCCGGGCAAGCCACTCGTCACGGATGTTATGCTTGAAGGCTGCAAGGGCCTCTGCGTCCGGACAGTCGACTATTTGATTTTTCTTGGTTAGGAACCGTGTCCAGAATTGTCTGGCCGATTCCTCTAGATGCTGAATTATGTGGCTTAGGTCATCGGCGTCCGGTGGTCGCACATAGGTGCCCTGGAAGTTGTCGAGGAATGCGGCTTCGTGTCCTCCCAACAACCAATTGATTCTGGCCGGGCAAGCTGTTAAGCCAATGCCGAGCTGGTCCTTTAAGCTTGAGTGGGAGGTATTTGATGGCGTGTAGATCATCGCCGCGGGCCATGTGGATATGAAGAAGATAATCCTCGATCCATACCGCCGGATCTGTTGTGCTATCGTATGATTCGATGTTTACGGGTTTGAAACCCTCGGGGATTTGATGATCCATTACTTCATCTGTGAAGCATAGTGGGTGTCTTGGCGCCTGTATTGGGCTATATCACGAAGTAGCTCAAATGAGCTTTGTCTACTGTGTTCGGCCCGGCCGGATTTACCATATCCGGCATGACGGTTATCGTCACATGTCATGGGGCGCCCACGCGATCCATAGATCGATCTTGTTTGCCTTGCCCTGTCCTCCAATATATCTCGCAGGTCTGGCGCATTTCCCCGTGCCTTGGTATTCTTTGAGCGACGCCGGGGTGCGGCTTGAGTGGAGGGCCGAGAGGCCTCTCTGTCGCGGCCACGAGGTGGCTGGTCGGCCGCATCATGCGCTGGTGATGTAGGTCTAGGTGCTTCCTCCTCTAATCAGGGTAGTAGCCTGCATTTTGGGTAGCTCTTGGAGGCGTTCGAAGTTCGTACTCTTCACCGCAAGGACATCAGTCCATCCGTCGGCTAGCAAGTCTTGGTCAGCTCTAAGTCATTGCTGTTTTCTTGAGTCTGCTCGCCGTGGCCATAAGCCTGCGTTTGAAACGCTCTTGTTCGACGGGATCCTCAGCACGACAAATTAAATGGTCGTCGAGGCTTGCCTCGTCTTCGGAGGGAGGCATGTAATTATCGTCCTCTACCTCTCTGTCTGCCACTCTCTCATGAGGGCTGGCTTCTCCATCCTCCTGTGTTGAATCCTGCTGGAGGGGGTTGTCTTCGGCACTGTCCGGGGTGTTATTATCTCCCGTGTCGGAATCGTCATTTTTGCTTTGGCAGGATTTAGAGGGGCGCCGCCGACGCCGACGCTTAGTCTTCTTCTTGGAGGGGTCATCCTCCGTTGTTCCATCGCCGTTCCCTTCTTTTGGGGTGTCCACCATGTATATGTCATATGACGAGGTGGTCTTCCAGTGCCCTATAGGCGCTGGTTCTTGGTCGTCTCCTGCATCGGCATCCATACCGTCGATGTCTTCGGAGTCGATGTCGAGCATGTCGGTTAAATCATCGACAGTGGCTGCGAAGTGGGTGGTGGGTGGGCTTTGAATTTCTTAGTCGTCCGCATCCCAACCTTGCTGACCATAGTCCGGCCAGGGCTCTCCCGATAAAGAGAGAGATTTTAGTGAATTCAGAATGTCGCCGAAAGGCGAAGTCTTGAAAGATGTCCGCGCGGTGAACTCCATGATCGGCGCCCAATCGGATTCGATTGGGGCGCGGAAGGTTCGGAGTCCGGAGAGGAGTCGGCACCTTGAGTCACGAGCCGCAAAGGACAGGTATGGTGTTCGGCTCAATCGCCGTAGAGATTGCAGCCCCCGAGGCGGTGTCCAGCCACCCGTCCTCGATTGGCGCAGTCGGCTCCGAGCTAAGGGTCGGAGCGGACACTAGTGCGGCCTACAGGGCACTGTTCAGCGGCAGTGCTAGATCATGCCCATCATGATAGTGCGGCGCGCTTGGCTGTGGCTCGAACCCGTCGATGATCAAGTCTCCGCGGGCGTCGGCCGTGTAGTTCAAACTTCCAAATCTGACATGATGGCCAGGGGCGTAGCTTTCGATCTGCTCCAGATGGCCAAGCGAATTGGCCCGTAGTGCAAAGCTGCCGAATACGAAGATCCGTCCAGGGAGAAAAGTCTCGCCCTAGACCGCATCATTTTTGATGATCGGAGGAACCATCGGGCCTAAAGGTGACGACATAGAGGAACTCTCAATGAAAGCACCAATGTCGGTGTCAAAACCAGCGGATCTCGGGTAGGGGGTCCCGAACTGTGCGTCTAGGCGGATGGTAACAGGAGACAAGGGACACGATGTTTTTACCTGTGTTCGGGCCCTCTCGATGGAGGTAAAACCCTACTCCTGCTTGATTACTATTGATGATATGGGTAGTACAAGAGTAGATCTACCACGAGATCAGAGAGGCTAAACCCTACAAGCTAGCCTATGGTATGATTGTTGTTCATCCTACGGACTAAAACCCTCCGGTTTATATAGACACCGGAGAGGGTTAGGGTTACATAGAATCAGTTACAATGGGAGGAGATCTACATATCCGTATCGCCAAGCTTGCCTTCCATGCCAAGGAAAGTCCCATCCGGACATGGGATGAAGTCTTCAATCTTGTATCTTCATAGTCCAGGAGTCCGGCGAAAGGTCATAGTCCAGCCATCCGGACACCCCCTAATCCAGGACTCCCTCAGGGCTGTTTCCGGAGCTCCGCCAGAGGGGGCATCCACCACGGAGGGCTTCTACATCAACACCATAGCCCCTCCGATGAAGTGTGAGTAGTTTACTTCAGACCTTCGGGCCCATAGCTAGTAGCTAGATGGCTTCTTCTCTCTTTTTGGATCTCAATACAATGTTCTCCCCCTCTCTCGTGGAGATCTATTTGATGTAATCTTCTTTTGTGGTGTGTTTGTTGAGACCGATGAATTGTGGGTTTATGATCCAGCTTATCTATGAATAATATTTGATTCTTCTCTGAATTCTTTTATGTATGATTGAGTTATCTTTGCAAGTCTCTTCAATTATCCGCTTGGTTTGGCCAACTAGATTGGTAGTTCTTGCAATGGGAGAAGTGCTTAGCTTTGGGTTCAATCTTGCGGTGTCCTTACCCAAAGGATGTAAAGGGTTGCAAGGCACGTATTGTATTGTTGCCATCGAGGATAACAAGATGGGGTATTTATCATATTGCATGAATTTATTCCTCTACATCATGTCATCTTGCTTAAGGCGTTACTCTGTTTTTAACTTAATACTCTAGATGCATGCAGGATAGCGGTCGATGAGTGGAGTAATAGTAGTAGATGCAGAATCGTTTCGATCTACTTGTCTCGAACGTGATGCCTATATACATGATCATACCTAGATAACCTCATAACTATGCTCAATTCATCAATTGCTCAACAGTAATTTGTTCACCCACCGTAGAATACTTATGCTCTTGAGAGAAGCCACTAGTGAAACCTATGGCCCTCGGGTCTATTCTCATCATATCAATCTCCATCACTTTTATACTTGCTTTGTTTTTACTTTGCTTTTACTTTTCAGTTTGCATCTTTATACCAAAAATACCAAAAATATTATCTCTATCAGATCTCACTCTCGTAATTGACCGTGAAGGGATTGACAACCCCTAATCGCGTTGGTTGCGAGTAGCTATCGTTTTGTGCAGGTACGAGGGATTTGCGCGTGGCCTCCTACTGGATTGATACCTTGGTTCTCAAAAACTGAGGGAAATACTTACGCCATCTTGTGCTGCATCATCCTCTCCTCTTCGGGAAAACCAACGCAAGCTCAAGACGTAGCAAGAAGGATTTACGGCGCCGTTCTTTGAGGAGTCTACGCAAAAGTCAACATACCAAGTACCCATCACAATCCCTATCTCTCGCATTACATTATTTGCCATTTGCCTCTCGTTTTCCTCTCTTTCCCAATCTCCTCCTCTTTTTCCCCTTGCCTTTTGTTTGCTCGTGTGTTAGTTTGCTTGCTTGTCATCATGACTAGTCTCATATCTTCTCCGTTATCTCCCGAGAATGAAGTGCTAAATTTTAAGCAAATGGAGGGAGAAAATCTAAAAGATGCTTGGTATAGAATTTGCAATGCTCAAAATAGATCTACCAGGAAGCAATCTACTTCAGTTCTTCTTCGTAATTTTTAAGTAGGTGCTAATCCTTGGTATAGATATATCCTTGATACCATTACGGAGGGAATTTCTTGGGTAGCCATACTTTTGATTCTTATAATGCTTTAATAGATTTATTTGGCTCACCTCCTCTTTTGGTTAATGGAACTATGTTAACTTTGGAGCATGTTATGCAAAGGCTTGAAATTATTGAAAACAAAGTTGCTACCATTGAATCCATCGAAAATCTAGATAAAAAGATCCATAATCAAATTACTCAATATGGATCTAAAGTAGGAATGACTTTGAAAAATATTAAGGAGAAGGAACCCATGGTTAATGAGAAAATAAATCTAGACTCTACTCGAATCGATAAACTTGAGGGTATCATTACCAAGTTGGGAACCGCTTTTTCTTCCGTAAAGAATACTCCTAGTCGTCCCATTAAAATAGCCAAGCTTATGTATGTTCCTAAAAATAAGTGTGAATCGTCTAGTAAGGAAAATGCGGATCTTAAATCTATAAGTATTCATCCCGATCTTTTTACTATCATTAAGGAACCATTTGCTACGAATGAATTTTTCGATCTTGTGCCTAAAAGTTTGATAATTACTAGAAAGAAAGAAAATTCTAAAGGAGGAAGATGCCTCATTAAAGAATTGCCTACCAAAGATGGCAATACTTAGATCTATCCTTGCTTTTATGCCTAGCTAGGGGCGTTAAACGATAGCGCTTGTTGGGAGGCAACCCAATTTTATTTTTGTTTTTTTGTTTTTGCTTCTGTTTAGGAATAAATAATCCATCTAGAATCTGTTTAGATGTGCTTTTATCTTTTAATTAGTGTTTGTGCCAAGTTAAACCTATTAGATCATCTTGGGTGATAGTTATTTGATCTTACTGTAATTTCCAGAATCTTTGCACTCAGTGCCCGAATTGTTAAAAATCACCAGAACGTGGTAAAATACTGATTCCAATTTCTGCTGATCAATAAACAAATTTTCCAGGTCGTCTAATTTTGTTAGTTTTTTTTGAGTTCCAGAAGTTTGCGTTAGTTGCAGATTACTACAGACTGTTCTGTTTTTGACAGATTCTGTTTTCCGTGTGTTGTTTGCTTATTTTGATGAATCTATGGCTAGTAAAATAGTTTATAATCCATAGAGAAGTTGGAATACAGTAGGTTTAACATCAATATAAATAAAGAATGAGTTCATTACAGTACCTTAAAGTAGTCTTTTGTTTTCTTTCTCTAACGGAGCTCACGAGATTTCTATTGAGTTTTGTGTTTTGAAGTTTTCAAGTTTTGGGTGAATTCTTTTGATGGATTATGGAACAAGGAGTGGCAAGAGCCTAAGCTTGGGGATGTCCATGGCACCCCCAAGATAATCCAAGGACACCAAAAAGTCAAAGCTTGGGGATGCCCCGGAAGGCATCCCCTCTTTCGTCTACTTCCATCGGTAATTTACTTGGAGCTATATTTTTATTCACCACATGATATGTGTTTTGCTTGGAGCGTCTTGTATTATTTGCATATTTGCTTGTTAGTTTACCACAATCATCCTTTCTGTACACACCTTTTGAGAGAGCCATACATGAATTGAAATTTGTTAGAATACTCTATGTGCTTCACTTATATCTTTTGAGCTTGATAGTTTTGCTCATAGTGCTTCACTTATATCTTTTGAGCTTGATAATGTTTGATCTAGTGCTTCAGTTAGATATTTTAGAGCACAGTGGTTTATTTATTTTAAATAAACTTGATCTCTCATGCTTCACTTAGATTATTTTGAGAGTCGTTAATAGCATGGTAATTTGCTTAATGTTAATATACTTAGTGTTCAAGATATGTGAAACTTTATTTTTGAGTGAATTAAATAAGAAGATAAGTTTGATGGTTGATAATTGTTTTGAGATACGGAGGTAATAATATCAAAGTCGTGCTAGTTGATAATTGTGAATTTGAGAAATACTTGTGTTGAAGTTTGCAAGTCCCGTAGCATGCACGTATGGTTAAAGTTGTGTAACAAATTTGAAACATGAAGTGTACCTGGCTTATGCATCCTTATAGTGGCGGTCGGGGACGAGCGATGGTCTTTTCCTACCAATCTATCCCCCTAGGAGCATGCGCGTAGTGCTTGATTTTTGATGGCTTCTAAATTTTTGCAATAAGTATATGAGTTCTTTTGACTAATGTTGAGTCTATGGATTATACGCACTTTTACCTTTCCGCCTTTGCTAGCCTCTTCGATACCGTGCATTGCCCTTTATCACCTTGAGAGTTGGTGCAAACTTCGCCGGTGCATCCAAACCCCGTGATATGATTCGCTCTTTCACACATAAACCTCCTTATATCTTCCTCAAAACAGCCACCATACCTACCTATCATGGCATTTCCATAGCCATTCCGAGATATATTGCCATGCAACTTCCATCATCATTATTATGACATACATTACTTTTGTCATATTGCCATTGCATGATCATGTAGTTGACATCGTATTTGTGGCAAAGCCACCATGCATTATTTTCCATACATGTCACACTTGATTCATTGTACCATCCCGGTACACCGCCGGAGGCATTCATATAGAGTCATATTTTGTTCTAAGTTTCGAGTTGTAATTGTTGAGTTGTAAGAAAAATAAAAGTGTGATAATCATCATTATTAGAGTATTGTCCCAAGTGAGGAAAGGATGATGGAGACTATGATTCCCCCATAAGTCGGGATGAGACTCCGGACGAAAAAAAAGAAAAAGAGCAAGGCCAAAAAAAAGAAGGCCCAAAAAAATGAGAGAAAATGAGAGAAGGGACAATGCTACTATCCTTTTACCACACTTGTGCTTCAAAGTAGCACCTTGTTCTTCATGTAGTGAGTCTCATATATTGTGCTTCAAAGTAGCACTAAGATCTTCATGATAGAGAGTCTCTCATTTTGTCATTTTCATATACTAGTGGGAATTTTTCATTATAGAACTTGGCTTGTATATTCCAATGATGGGCTTCCTCAAAGTGCCCTAGGTCTTCGTGAGCAAGCAAGTTGGATGCACACCCACTTAGTTTCTTTTGTAGAGCTTTCATATACTTATAGCTCTAGTGCATCCGCTGCATGGCAATCCCTACTCCTCATGTTGACATCAATTGATGGGCATCTCCATAGCCCGTTGATTATCCTCGTCAATGTGAGACTTTCTCCTTTTTTGTCTTCTCCACACAATCCCCATCGTCATATTCTATTTCACCCATAGTGCTATATCCATGGCTCGCGCTCATGTATTGCGTGAAGGTTGAAAACGTTTGAGATTATTTAAGTATGAAACAATTGCTTGGCTTGTCATCGGGGGTATAGAAGTTGGGAACATCTTTGTGTGACGAAAATGAAGCATAGCCTAACTATATGATTTTGTAGGGATGAACTTTCTTTTGCCATGTTATTTTGAGAAGACATGATTGCTTTGATTAGTATTCTTGAAGTATTATTATTTCTGTGTCAATATGAACTTTTGTCTTAAATCTTTCGGATCTGAATATTCATATCACAAGTAAGAAGATTTACATTGAAATTATGCCAAAGTATCACTCCGCATCAAAAATTCTCTTTTTATCATTTACCTACTCGAGGACGAGCAGTGAATTAAGCTTGGGGATGCCCGATACGTATCCAACGTATCTATAATTTTGATTGCTCCATGCTACTTTATCTACTATTTTGGACTATAATGGGCTTTATTTTCCACTTTTATATTATATTTTGGGACTAACCTATTAACCGGAGGCCCAGCCCGTAATTGCTGTTTTTTGCCTATTTCGTTTCAAGAAACGGAATATCAAACGGAGTTCAAACGGAAAGAAACCTTCGGGAACATGATTTTCCAACCGAACGTGATCCAGGAGACTTGGACCCTACTCCAAGAAGTGCCAGAGGCGGTCACGAGGGTGGAGGGTGCCCCCCTGGGTGCGCCCCCTGCCTCGTGGGCCCCTCGACGCTCCACCGACGAACTCCTTCCTCCTATATATACCTACGTATCCCCAAACGATCAGAACAGGAGCCAAAAACCTAATTCCACCGCCGCATTCTTCCTCAGATCCACGAGATCCCATCTTGGGGCCTGTTCGAGCTCACGAGGGGGCATCCACCACGGAGGGCTTCTACATCAACACCATAGCCCCTCCGATGAAGTGTGAGTAGTTTACTTCAGACCTTCGGGTCCATAGCTAGTAGCTAGATGGCTTCTTCTCTCTTTTTGGATCTTCATACAATGTTCTCCCCCTCTCTCGTGGAGATCTATTCGATGTAATCTTCTTTTTGTGGTGTGTTTGTTGAGACCAATGAATTGTTGGTTTATGATCCAGCTTATCTATGAATAATATTTGATTCTTCTCTGAAATCTTTTATGTATGATTGAGTTATCTTTGCAAGTCTCTTCAATTATCCGCTTGGTTTGGCCAACTAGATTGGTAGTTCTTGCAATGGGAGAAGTGCTTAGCTTTGGGTTCAATCTTGCGGTATCCTTACCCAAAGGATGTAAAGGGTTGCAAGGCACGTATTGTATTGTTGCCATCGAGGATAACAAGATGGGGTATTTATCATATTGCATGAATTTATTCCTCTACATCATGTCATCTTGCTTAAGGCGTTACTCTTTTTTTAACTTAATACTCTAGATGCATGCTGGATAGCGGTCGATGAGTGGAGCAATAGTAGTAGATGCAGAATCATTTCGATCTACTTGTCTCGGACGTGATGTCTATATACATGATCATACCTAGATAACCTCATAACTATGCTCAATTCTGTCAATTGCTCAACAGTAATTTGTTCACCCACCGTATAATACTTATGCTCTTGGAGAAGCCACTAGTGAAACCTATGGCCCCCGGGTCTATTCTCATCATATCAATCTCCATCACTTTTATACTTGCTTTGTTTTTACTTTGCTTTTACTTTTCACTTTGAATCTTTATACCAAAAATACCAAAAATATTATCTCTATCAGATCTCACTCTCGTAAGTGACCGTGAAGGGATTGACAACCCCTAATCGCGTTGGTTGCAGTAGCTATCGCTTTGTGCACGTACGAGGGACTTGCGCATGGCCTCCTACTGGATTGATACCTTGGTTCTCAAAAACTGAGGGAAATACTTATGCTACTGTGCTGCATCATCCTCTCCTCTTCGGGGAAAACCAACGTGCCCCGCGGCGAGGTGTTCGGGGTGACGGCCCCGGAAGCCTACGTGCCCCGCATGATGGACCAAGGGTATGCACTAGAGGACGACATCGGCTCATTCGTTGGAGAAGATTGGGGAGAAGGGGTGCTAGGAGCTGAAGCCTTCCAAGAGCCAACGGAGAACCACGACGATCGTGCCAGCAGCGGCAATTACAGGGTACCGCTAGTCTCTCAAGAACACTCTTACGCTAACCATGGACTACAGATGAACCAGGTTGCTGCGTCCATCGACGACCCAGGCATGGCGGCCCCCGCTCCAACAAGGGAGACACGCTGGGGGCCACCGAGAGGGAGCCAGGAGCAAGGCCCTTCCCTGCGGCGCGCGACGCCTAACGACACCCGGAGGTAGGCCCTCTGCCGAGGAGGCCTCGCCAACCCTTCCCCCGGCAGAGGAGCTGTGGTCACCGAGGGAATCGCTGGCGTCCTCTTTCCATCCTCTGTTTCGTCCTGGTGACCGGTCAGCTCATAGGAGGTCGAGAGTGGCGCAAGGCGGGGCCTTCGTCTAGCGATATGAAGCAAGGACGGTACCTGTGAAGAAGGCCCGGTGCCTGTGAAGCTCGCCGCCCGTGACACTCTCACGTAATAATGAGTTGGGGCTGTACACGCACCGGAGTCTCAGGGGTGCCGGCCTCAGGCCCTGGGGCTTCCTCCCACGCCTAGTGGCAGCACTTAGCTCCGCGCTGGTGAGAAGACTTGAAGACCAGAAGACTAGACTAGGTGCCGGATGCGGCCTTTTGCTTTGGATCTCTCTCTCTTTCTGTAGCCTTGCTTTCTGGATTTGGATTTGAGTTGAAGCTGAGTTTTATTGATGCGCGCGGGGGAGCCTTTTCTCGTTTGAGCGATTCCTTGCCTTTTGGATCTCATTTTGTCTGGTACTCATGTCCGTCGCCTTTCCCTCACGAGCTCCTCGTGAGCGGGACTGCGCGAAGCACGCGCGCGCCAAGCGCGCGCTAGCACTACAACCGGTGCTCACCTCTAATGGGGCCCCTTTCGATGGGGCAGCGAGTTCCGCAAGGTTCTCGGGAACTCAACATATCGCAGGCCAGCTCCAAGCCAGCGCTGACTAAGGTAAACCAAGACAAAAAACTTGCATCGAGATTCACAAGTTCACGAGGACACAAACTCACATCGCATGGAAAAGTAAAAACTGCAATTTGCTTACATGAGGGGCTCCCCCTCTCAAAATGCTCTTACAAGTTTCCAAGGGCCACGCCCGAGTTTGTGCGCAGGAAGAAATGACAGGAGAACAAGGGATCAGCCAGAAATGTCGCTCGCTGCGTCACTCGCAGACGCGTCACTCGCGTCGTCGTCGTCTTCATCAGCATCATCGCCGCCATCGGCGACTCCCCCGTCGCCATCGTCGACCATGTCACCTTCGTCTATGATGACCACCACCGTATCATCCTCCTAAGCGAAGGCCCTAACCAACGTGTCGACATGGTCCTCAACCCAGCGCGCTAGGTCGCCCCGGACAGCCGTGGGTACGGGGGCGATGGTGGCGTCAAAGTCAAAGTTGGGGTCGGCATTCAGGAGGTGGCTGAAGACACGCGAGAAAGCGCGCTCAAGCAAGCCACGCCCCCTTTCCTCCACAAGCTGGCGAGCTCTGGCAGATCGAACCTCCAGGCGCATCACCACCTCGGTGAAGAAGGTCATGTGGCTGGCGTAATCATTTGAGTGAGGAGTCGGCACCTCCACATCGCAAATATGGCCCAGGGCGATATTGGCCCTGTTCCGAAGATCTTGAAGCATGGGGGCATGCTCGCGCTCCAGCGTTTGGCGTTGGAGCACCTCCTCCGTCTTCTGCCTCGCAACGATCTCTGCATCATCAACCCGCCTCCGGAGGGAACGCAGCTCGGCGCGGGCGGAGACCAAGTCTGCCTGCACCGTGACCAGAGCAGCGGCCGTGGCTTCCGCACGCCTCTCAGCCTCGTCCAACCTGGGCCTGAGGGCAGCGGCCCTGCCCTCATCCTCCATGCCCGCGAGCTTCAGCTTCAGGTCGTACCTGCCCTCCAGGTCCGCGCGAACCTCGGCCACCCGGCGGTTACCTCCTCCTCAACTCCAGCCTCGCGAGCCCCTACGGCGTCTTCTGCTTGGGCAACTTGACGCTCCCTCGTCTCCAGTTGCTCGAGCTCGCGGTTACGCTCCATGGCCTCCAGGGCCAGCGCCTCCTCACGCTTCCGGACCTCCTCTTCCTCCGCGGGCATCCCCCTCAGCGATGCAAGAGCAGCCCTGCGCGCCTCCACCTGTTGCTCAAGAGACGCGCTCCAGGCCTGGAGCTCCCAAGCGCGCTTCTCCGCAGCCTCGCGGCGGCGATCAGCCTCGCGAGCCTCTTCCAAGGCTCGTGAGCGGGCTTCGTAGGAAACCTTGAGAGACGCCTCAGCCTTCGCGTTCTCGAGGTCACGCTGATAGCGGCCGAGGTTGATGGCCACCTTCAGCTTGTGCCGCTCCTCCGCCAGCCGGAGACCTTCAGCCTCAAGACGCGAATCGACACTCGCGAGCTCTGCATCGAGCCGGCTCATCGCGTTCATCGCCTCCTGGAAGAGCTCATGGCGAACCACGCTCCGCCCGCGCTCGCATTCGAATGACCGGCCTTCTTCGTCCTCCACCTCGGGGGCTGCGGGCGAGGCGCCACGCGGCGCGCAACCCCTCGGCAGGGGGCTGGGGGCTGGCGCTGCACCCGACACCAGCCCGTCTTCGTGAGAAGCCCAAGCCTGCTGGGGCTTGCTGCTCGAGGAGGAGCCGAGGATCGAAGCCAACAAGTTGCCGTTAAAGATCAGTGGAGGAGCCTTGGGCACGCCTGCCAAGCTCCACGCCAGGCCAAGGGAGAGGGGTGACGAGGCCGGAGGATCAGCGCGCCAGGAAGGCAAGAGTGCCCCTTCAACCAACCCTGCTCCAGGGGCAACTAGTGAACTCGGAGCGCTCGAAGCTGGCAGAAGAGTTAAGGAAGAAGGAAGCCGTTTCTTGGGAGATTCAGCAGCCTCAGTGGAAGGATCCCTGAAAGACTAGCGTCAGAAGAAGAAAGCAACACATAGGGAGCCACAGCGGTACGATACTTACACGTCAATGGCAACGTACTTCCTCTGCTTCAGCAGTCCAAAGATGTTGCTGCCGCTGGGAGATCCTTTCCTCTTGCGGAGCTCCTCGAAGTCCACACAAAGACGAACGAAACGCTGGATGTGACGGCCGGTGCACAGCGAGGCCGAAGAAGAGCTCGGAAGAATATCTTCAGGGGTGCCCGGTAGCGGCGAACAGCCGGGCACCGGTTCACCACGACCTCCCGAGGCTCCTGGAGCCTTGGCCACGGGAGCCGCATGCAGTGTCTCCTCAGCAACCGACCCCCCCCCCCCAGGAAGGGAGTGGCAGGCTCCTGAAGACGACGCCCCAGGGTCACCACTCGGCGCGTGCTCCTCAGCACTCGAGCCGCCGGTCTCCGCCTGAGCTCGGCCACCTGCACCGTCACTTGGGGCGAGCTCAGCGTCAGGAGCAAGGAAGGGAACCACAACGACGGGGTTCTCATGAGGCCCCTCCAGGCCGATCGACCGCAACCCCCATTCATCAAAGAGAGGCATGTCCTTTACAAACTCATCCTTATTCTTGTAGCGGTACAACACGCAACTATTCCCGGGCAGCTCGGCCGGCAGAGAGACACCCGTCAGGACCTTGAGCACTGTCCCCCGCGTCCCAAGGTGGAGCCCGGACTACTGAAACCTCACGTGGTCCTAGCTGCTGACTAAGGTCCACATTGGGCGAGAATGGCGCTAAAGCAGAGCGACCCGGCGTCGGACGAATTCCTTCACCACCATCGGTGCAGTTACGCCGTGATCCTTTAGCAACTTCAACCTAAGCCAGACGCGATCAAGGCCGGGGCTCGTGAGCCACTGATGGCCCCCAAAGTTAGAACAACAGGCCCCGACGGAGCTCAAGCGGAAGGACTGAGCACACCGGCATCAACGAACACCCATAGAATCCGGAAGTCGCTCGTGGATGGAGGAAGCTCGAAATCAATCCCCTCGCCTGTCGTCGCAGCCACAGCCTGGAAGCTCACGCACCCCGAGCACTGCTGAGGGTCGGCCAGATGCAACGAGTAGAAATGGCGGAAGAGAGCCACCGAAGGAGCGATGCCCACCATGGCTTTGCACACGAACGCGAAGACGGCAAGAAGAGTCACATACTAAGGGTCGAGATGCAGCATGTGGATCTGATAATGCTCAAGCACAACATTGAAGAAGGCGGAGAAGGGAGGAATCAGGCCGGCCCAGAGGGCATCCATGAAGATTGGGATCTCGGTGGCCGTCTGGGCCGTGCGAGTGCGAGACGCGGGCCAAGCCACCGTCTCCCCTCACTCATTGAAGCTGGAGGCAAGCATCGGGCGCACCTTGTCTATGGCTTCGTCGTTAAGCACCCGAGACCGGCCGAGCACCGGCGCGAAGGACGGAGGCACAGCCGAAAGAGGCAAAGGACTCTTCCCCTTCTCAGCTTGCTTAGGCGCCATGGCTATGGAGCAGGCAGAGCGCGAGCCAGATTGGAGAAGAGAAGCAGAGCCGCAAGGAAGCAGAGGAATTGGGGACGCAAGGCGCAGGAGGTGGAGGAATAAGTGTGTAGGCCGCGGGGGACGCATAGCCAGGCAGATTCAAAGGCAGCGTGGGGAAGCGGAGACGCCCACATCCAATTAACCGCCATGCATCAACCGAGGCCACGAGCTTTTGGGGCCCGCGGTGCTCCAAACTTGACCCTTGGCTTCGCCGCGAAGCCAAGCCCGAGCGCACCTTGGGCCCGGGGGCTACTGTCGGCGTTCTGGGAACGGGGGTCCCCAGACTCGCCTGCGTGCGGCCCACCACGTGGACAAGTAGCAGGCCATACGGCCCATCTTCATCAACAAGGCACCCAAGACCCTCGCGAGGGTCCAAGCCTCGCGAGGCGGACGACGCAAGACCTCCTCTGGAGTGGCCTAGCTGGGCAGGCTCACGAGGAGCGGAGATATAAAGGCGGGGCAAACCTCACAAGGCACTTGTGACGTGAGCCATGACAAACGTTGCCAGGCGGATGCCAGTGCGCGCAGCGTCTTTATTTCCTCTTTGGTGCTAAGGAGGCAAGCGCAGGCGAAGAGGACCGATGCATCAGGCAAAGGTTGCCATATCGGTGCAACAAGACCAAGACCAGGAGGACGGTAAGGCGGAGGTCATTGAGGGAGTCCTGGATTAGGGGGTGTCCGGATAGCCGGACTATAGCCTTTGGCCGGACTCCTGGACTATGAAGATACAAGATTGAAGACTTCGTCCCGTGTCCGGATGGGACTTTCCTTGGCGTGGAAGGCAAGCTTGGCGATACGGATATGTAGATCTCCTACCATTGTTACCGACTCTATGTAACCGTAACCCTATTTGGTGCCTATATAAGCCGGAATGTTTTAGTCCGTAGGACGAACAACAATCATACCATAGGCTAGCTTCTAGGGTTTAGCCTCTCTGATATCGTGGTAGATCTACTCTTGTACTACCCATATCATCAATATTAATCAAGCAGGAGTAGGGTTTTACCTCCATCGAGAGGGCCCGAACCTGGGTAAAAACATCGTGTCCCTTGTCTCCTGTTACCATCCGCCTAGACGCACAGTTCGGGACCCCCTACCCGAGATCCGCCGGTTTTGACACCGACATTGGTGCTTTCATTGGGAGTTCCTCTGTGTCGTCATCTTTAGGCCCGATGGCTCCTCCGATCATCAACAACGATGCGCTCCAGGGTGAGACTTTTCTCCCCGGACAGATCTTCGTATTCGGCGGCTTTGCATCACGGGCCAATTCGCTGGCCATCTGGAGCAGATTGAAAGCTACGCCCCGCCATCGTGTCAGATTTGAAGTTTGAACTACACGGCCGACGTCCGCGGAGACTTGATCTTCGACGGGTTCGAGCCACAGCCAAGCGCGCCGCACCGCCACGAGGGCATGATCTAGCTCTGCCGCCCGAGCAAAGGTCCGGAGGCCGCACTGCATCCGCTCCGACCTTTAGCTCGGAGCTGACCCCGATCGAGGACGGGTGGCTGGAAACCGCCTCGGGGCTGCGATCTCACGGCAATTGGGCCGTACACCTACCCTGGCCCTTTGGCGGCTTCGTGACCCCAAGGTGCCGGACTCCTCTCGACTCCGAGCCTTCCGCCTTCGCTTAAACGATCCGATTGGGCGCCGATCATGGAATTCATCGCCGCGGACATCTTTCATGACTCGCCCTTTGGCGACATCCTGAATTCAATAAAGTCTCTCTCCTTATCGGAGAGCCTGGCCGGATTATGGTCGAAGGTTGGGATGCGGACGACGAAGAAATTCAAAGCCCACCCACCACCCACTTTGTAGCCACTGTCGATGATTTAACCGACATGCTCGACTTCGACTCTGAAAACATCGACGGTATGGACGACGATGTAGGGGAGGAGCATGAACCAGCGCCTATAGGGCACCGGAGAACCACCTCATCTCACTATGTATACATGGTGGACACACCTAAAGGAAGCGACGACGAGGAACAACGGGACGCTACGAAGGATTGCTCCATCGAAAAGCAGTCAAAACGGCGACGTAAGCGCCGCTCAAAGTCCCGCCTCGACAGAGACAACAACCATACAGACTGAGCTATAGAGCAGGGTGAACCGATGGACGACGAACATGCTATCAAGCAATCGTCCGAACAAGACAATCTAGATAAACAACCCATCCCCGGCGAAGATAACAGTCCGGATGATCTCACGCCGGACAAGTTGCTGGAGCAGAAGAACCTCCACAAAAGGCTCGTCGCCACAACACGTAGCCAGAAAAAGCAGAAGCGGAAGCTCAAAACAGCGGAAGATGCACTCAGAATCAGATGGAGCAAAGTACTCAACACCGCAGACAAATAGGGCGACAGTCGCCGAACAAAGAGCTACCCAAAGCGAAAACTACTGCCCGAATTTGATGAGGAGGCCATAGATCCCCCACAACCAAAAAACAAGGAGGCCACCCGGTCGGATGGACGACCCCATGGAAAACAGAGAGCAGCGAATGGCGCCGCACACAAGCCGGCACGCGATCCGCACAAGGATTCGCATCAAAAAGATGGCCCAGTTAGATCTATCTACGGGCCAAGAAAGCAAGCTCTAGTAAGCAAGGCAACACATCAAGTATCCGAACATCACGGTACACCTAAATATAGGGGTGCCGCACACCCCCTATGTTTCACCAATGAGGTGCTGGATCATGAATTTCAAATGATTCAAGCCCATAAACATAGAGGCATACGACGGAACAATGCACTGAGTCTGGATTGAGGACTACATCCTCCATATACACATGGCTAGAGGAGATGATCTCCACGCCATAAAATACATACCCCTCAAGCTCAAAGGGCCATCCCGGCATTGGCTTAAAAGCCTTCCCGAAAACACCATTGGAAGTTGGGAGGAGCTCGAGGATGCTTTTCGGGCAAATTTTCAAGGAACTATGTCCAACCTCCGGATGCCGACGATTTAAGTCACATAGCTCAACAACCCGGAGAGTCAGCCCGGAAATTCTGGAACAGATTCCTTACTAAAAAGAACCAAATAGTCGACTATCCGGACGCCGAAGCCTTAGCAGCTTTCAAACACAACGTCCGAGACGAATGGCTCGCCAGACACCTCGGCCAAGAAAAGCCAAGAACAATGGCCGCATTGACAAGACTCATGACCCGCTTTTGCGCGGGAGAGGATAGCTGGCTAGCAAGATGCAGCACCAGCGACCCAAGTACATCCGAAGTTAGGGATGGAAACGGGAAACCACGACGCAGCAAGGACCAGCATCGGACCAAGGGAAACAGCCCGAAGAGCACGTCAGTCAACGCCGGATTCAAAAGCTCTCGGCAGAATCATAAAAAGCTGCCCCTTAAGGATAACAGGGACAAGCTATCTAACTTAAACAAAATCTTGGACAAGATATGCCAAATCCACAGTACTCCCGAGAAGCCTGCAAACCACACCCACAGAGATTGTTTGGTCTTCAAGCAGTCCGGCAAACTCAACGCCGAACACAAGGGGCTCGACACACCAAGCGAGGACGATGACGAACCCCAAAAGCAGAGCACCGGAAAACAAAATAATTTCCCACAAGAAAGTGAACTCACTTCACGTGACAAAAGGGAAAAATAGAGCGGCGCCCATAGAGGTACGCGCTAGACGGCCTATCCCGGAGGAGTCCTGCCACTGGTTGTTAAAACCAATCACCTTCGACCATCAGGATTACTCTAGAAGTATACGGAACGCAGGTTGGACTGCCTTGATATTAGATCCGATAATTGGCGGACTCCAATTTTCACAAGTCCTAATGGACGGCCGGAGTGATCTAAACCTGCTATATCAGGACACAATCCGCAATATGGGGATAGACCCAACCAAATTTCGCCATAGCAACACTTCCTTTCAAGGGGTAATGCCAGGCCCATATGCCCATTGTATGGGCTCTCTACCGCTAGAAGTTGTGTTTGGCTCACCCGACAACTTCCGCCGTGAAAAGTTAACCTTCCACCTCGCCCCATTTACAAGTAGCTATCAAGCACTATTGGGACGCGAAGCTTTCGCCCGCTTTAACGCAATACCGCATTATGCATCTCTTACACTTAAAATGCCCGGTCCACGCGACATCATCTCATTAAAGGGAAACATCGAGGGTTCCTCGAGTCCGGAAAATTGTGCGGATGCATTGACAGCCCCACAATAAACCGTCTTCACCAATATAAGCACTTACACAGGTCGTCCAGACCCCGGACACGGCTGGACGAGTCCGGCGTAAACATACAAGGGCTCGCTAGACGATACCCCGCATAAGGGCTCAGCATCCAAAACAAGAGACAATAAAGCTCAATTTTGTTCATTCTTTGAATTGTACTTTGTTTATTTAGTATAATGTACATTTTCACATGATCTTTTTCAACTAAGTTCCTCTCTTTACAGATGAACACCGTGCTACACCCGGCCCGTGATACGGCACAACAGAGACACAGGCGCAGACGTGCAGTAGGGACCCGTTGCAAGGATTCTTTTTAGATTAAGACCCTGCGTAAACCTTTTTCACTGTCTCTTGTTGATACACATCCCCTAATTTCTTGCTATAACCGAGGAGGAGGCTGGCGTTTTGGCATAGGCCACGTCGGAATTTCGCAAGTACTTGGACACCAGGGGCTTTTTACCAAGGGCGATTGTTCGACCCGTTTTTATAAAGACCAAATACCTTAGGGAGTGTTCGGCGTCTCAAGTTAGGCCTTATATGCATCAGCTCCGAATCATGTCTTTGGTCAAATGTTGGGTTTGCCCGGCTCCTGTGTTTTATCGCTTTACGCCCGCTCTATCGGCTAATGCGGCACCAGAGAACTCTCGCGATTGTGCCCCGGTTCGCCAGGGAGCACCTCAAGAGAGAAAGCCGAAACCGATCACATGATATAGCGTGAGATCGGACAATCACTTGATGACCCGCTGGAATCTTTAGAATTCCTCCGCATTGACGAAGGGTCGCTTTCGGCCAGGCACATACGCTGGCGCCCGAATTCGGGTGAGCGCGGTGCCCCTAGGGGCTATATAGTAGCCCCAACGTCGAACTCCTATGGCTAAGTGAAAGTGATAAAGCATTATAGTCCGGTTGCCTAGTTTGCTGCGCTATCACCTCCTTTGTAGGACCAAGACGTTGGATCAAGTGTGAAAATGCGTTTTCTGCAAACACCCCCGCATTATATGCGTGGGGGCTGAAGCCAAAGACTGCCATCTTTCAGGTTATATACACATCTACATTAACGGCCGCACAGGAGGTATTTTTAATTGTTGAAGGCACAAGTATAAAAAGCTTTTATATTCCATCGAAACATTGTTTCACAATAATACATGTTATTCGAACATAATATCCTTCGAAAGCATCGCGTCTCTATTAAACGAGCGCCCTGCAGAACTTCCCGAAAATAGTGCTCGATAGTACTCGGCTTCCGTCCGAATCTTGGGATGCAACATCGGTGGCCTTCATCTCCGCCCAGTATGTCTTGACACGAGCAAGAGCCATCTGCGCACCCTCTATGCATGCTGACCGCCTCATTGCCTTGATATGCGGCACCGCACCAAGGAACTGCTGCACCAAGCCAAAATAACTCTTCAGCTCGGGCCTTTTCGGCCACAAATGAGTCACGACATTCTTCATGGCAAGTCCGGACAACCTATTCAGCTCCGCCCATTCGGCCAAACGATCAGTTAATGGAAGTGGACGCTCCGGACTACAGAACTGCGACCAAAAAACTCTTCCATCTCATGATCTTTTTTATCTCCGAAGTGTTTGGCCGCGTCCGCGGCACTCGCCGCCAAGTCCAGATAAGCATCCTCACTACTCCACAGCCGGTCCAACTGAGCATATTTAGGATCCGTGAACTTCCTCCGCAGCAGAAAAGGCTTTCCAGCCGTGATATCTCCGGCCTGACGTAGCTCCTCCTTCATAGCTCTCATCGCAGAGCGAGCATCCTTGGCTTCGGTGGTGGCCTTCTTCAGGTCCTTTTGCTCCGCTCGACCTTCTTTTTCAAGAAGCTCAAAGCGGTCGGTAGCATTCTTCAACTTCACGGCCATTTCGGCCATTTCCTTTTTGCTTCGGCAGTGAGCAGCCTATTCGCTTTTAGCTCTTCGGCTGCCTTTAAGGTAGCCGCATCAATTTTTCTGGCCTGCTCCTTGGCTCAGGCGAGCTTTGCCCAAAGATTCTCCATGGCAGCGGCACCATCTGCATCAAGCATACATGTTGTAAGGCACGGGCGTCAAAGCTCCCTTACTAGGTGTCCGCGGAGAAACTGCATAACTTGTGACTCGTCCAGCCGCTTATTGACAAGCGCGATGTCGGCATCCGCCACGTCAAGTTGCCGCTTTAGTTCGGCAAATTCATCAGTCTGGCTAGCCATCGGACAATCCGCCACCTACATAGGAAGGGCGACATATTATAGCTTGGATTATGATCCTCGGCACGCCGTCATTTTTGAGAACGCACCGAGTCTCAGGGGCTACTATCTACACAGGGCGCATCTTATATATGCGGAACCGTCAAAAGGTACATCATTGCACGTACCTCAAAACCCATCAGTGAACTCCTGGCGGCCTCGTACAACCCGCTTTCCGCGGACGAAATCTTTTCAATCACCGTACCCATCAATGCATGGTGATCCTCTGAGATAGACACTCGCCCGAGCAGACCCTTCAACTCCTCCGACCGTGCACCAGAGGTGCCGACTCGTCGATGGCCTTTTTGAAGGCCGGACACGGAGGGCTCTGGGGCCCTCGACCGCCCTCCATCCCTGCCGGATTCGGGGAAACCCTCCGCGACACCTCAGGATCGTCCGCCTCGCTAGGTGGTACGGCAGGGGGAGGCGTTCCGCTCTCCATCATCTCCGGACGAAGATCCCCCGAAGACGAGCTCTGCTGAGAAGGGCTGAGATCCGAACTACAAGGTAAAATTTCGGTCATCTTTAGAGATAAAACAGGGATGTCTCTTATTTTAGGAAAAACTCCCCTCTCTACTTACGGCTCGCTGGAGGGCTGATCTCCTTGGGGAAATAATGCGGCCGGAGCATCTTCCGGCGCAAGACCCTCTCGTGAGGATTTCTTCCCGCGCTTTGAGGCCTTGGTCTCCGGATCTTCAGAGGCGGTCCTCTTCTCCCCTTGGATGGAGGGATTCTCGATCCCTCCTTGCTTGATAACCTCCTTCGCGGAGACAGTAGCTTCCTTGTTCCCCCCTTCACTTTCTTCTAAAGGTGCAACCTCCAGCATCTTGGTTAACACGGGATCCTCGTGGTCTCAGGGAGGGGGGCCGGACACCTGATCAGTTTTGTTTTCGCTATCCACTCCTGTTTAGGGGAAAACTCTTTTAAGGGCAAGTTTATGATAAATATACGGATAGTGTGTCCGGGTACGGGACTACTTACTTGAGCATCCGGGCGATTGCAGCTCAGACCTGCATCCTCGGTCAAGTCCGGACACATTGCTTGTGATCCGAAGAACAGTTTGTACATCTCCACGGGTGTTGCACCCATAAAATGTTGGAGAGCTCGTGGTCCCTCCGGATTGAACTCCCACAGGCGGAGGGGGCGACGTTTGCAGGGCAGGATGCGACGAATCAGCATGACTTGCGCTACTACGACCAGATTGATCTCTCTCTCTGGGAGGTCTCGAATACGGCCCTGCAACAAGGGCATGTCCTTCGACGGCCCCCAGTCAAGCCCTTTATTGACCCATGACACCAGCCGCAGTGGAGGACACGAGCGAAAGGCAGGTGGCGCCACCCATTTGGTGCCCCTGGTAGCTGTGATATAAAACCACTCTTGTTGCCATAGGCTGAGCTCCTCTTGAAAAGAGCCCTCGGGCCATGGAGCGTCAGCATTCTTGCTTATAACAGCCCCTCCGCACTCTCCTTGTTGCCCCATTATCATCATTGGCTCCACCTAGAAGGTCTTGAGCTATAATCCGAAGAGAGCGGTAATGCGTCGGAAGGCTTCACACACGACGATGAACGATGAGATGTGGAGGATGGACTCGGATCCAAGTCGTGAAATTCCAGCCCGTAATAAAACATGAGCCCCCTCACGAAGGGGTCCGTCGGGAAACTTAGCCCCCGAAGGAAGTGAGACGCGAACACCACGCTTTTACCGGGCTTGGGAGTGGGAATAACCTGCCCTTAAGCAGGCAGCCTATGCGAGATTTCGCCGGTTAGATACCTGGCATCTCTTAGCTTTAGGATGTCTTCTTCCATGATGGAGGAAGGCATCCACCGGCCTTGGAGGTCGGAGCCGGACATCATCGAAGGTACGAAGCGCCTGAATCTGGAGCTTTGGGTGTTGGAACTCGAAGCGAGGGGCGGATTCGATGGAGATTGAGAAAAAGGAGCGGGGCCTTGGTCTCTTTATAAAGAGGTTGAATACCAGGAGCCCTCCCCGTGACCGTTCGGGACTCGCCTTCGATAGAGGAGGCATGCCGACAGGCATGATTGGGTTACCCACGCCTGTATTGATGAGAATCCCGGAATAAGGGGACACGATCTCTGCTTTGACAAGACGTGCCAAGGAAACCGCCTCGCTAAACGCGCTGAGGTGGGACAGTAAAAACGATTCGAATAAAGGCTTGGCCGTGGTGTGATGTCACGCCACGGAATACATCAACAGATTGAACTTGTGTAAATATTATTCTCTCTACGGTGGTATGTGGAACTTATTTTGCAGAGCCGGACACTATCCTTGTGGTCAAAATCTTCTATGAAGTATTCGGAGGAGGAACCTGCCTTGCAATGCCGAAGACAATATGCGCGCCGGCCTCATCGTCATTGAAGCCTGGTTCGGGGGCTACTGAGGGAGTCCTGGATTAGGGGGTGTCCGGATAGCCGGACTATAGCCTTTGGCCGGACTCTTGGACTATGAAGATACAAGATTGAAGACTTCGTCCCGTGTCCGGATGGGACTTTCTTTGGCGGGGAAGGCAAGCTTCGTGATACGGTATGTAGATCTCCTACCATTGTAACCGACTCTGTGTAACCCTAACCCTATTCGGTACCTATATAAGCCGGAGGGTTTTAGTCCGTAGGACGAACAACAATCATACCATAGGCTAGCTTCTAGGGTTTAGCCTCTCTGATCTCGTGGTAGATCTACTCTTGTACTACCCATATCATCAATATTAATCAAGCAGGAGTAGGGTTTTACCTCCATCGAGAGGGCCCGAACCTGGGTAAAAACATTATGTCCCTTGTCTCCTGTTACCATCCGCCTAGACGCACAGTTCGATACCCCCTACCCGAGATCCGCCAGTTTTGACACCGACAGTCATCGTGGAGCCCAAGACGGCGTCACCCCGGAGATTTTCGCAGGCGAAGACCGCTTTTGTCAGGATAGCTTGTACTAGCTGTCCCCCTTCAAATTTTCCCGCTGTTGTTGGCTCCCTTCCCGCTCAATATTTGGGAAGAGGACCAAGGCCTATATAAGTAGGACTAGCCACCATAGTAGAGGCAGGTTGAACTGAGCCTGAGCAGTTCATCGAATCCTCACACCACCAGCTCATACGCACAAGAACACCTCAACCTCAGGAGGCTGTTCTCCCCTTGTACTGTTCATCGTCAGCCCAAGAGGCAATCCACCACCACCAGACTGGAGTAGGGCATTACACCACAACAGTGGCCCAAACCAGTAGAAACCCCGTGTCTTTCTGTGTTGCTAGTTCGTCGAGTTCGTCCGCAGATCTTAGCGAGCTAGAGCGTAGATCGGTAGGAGGGAAAGACTTCGCGCGCACCCCAGAGTTCGAACCTTAAGGGTTTGCCGGAACCCCAAATCCGACAACAAAGCAGCAGTGAAAGAATACAAAGCGTGGGAAACTACATGACACAACAAGATTTCAGATGGGTACCATGGGTCTACATGTACAACAACACTATTGGCTCTGTTGTGATGCTAGTAATGTGCATGATATGAGAAGTCAACTGTATGCACAATTGAAATTGAAATCAATAGAGCTATTGATAAGAGAAAGCCTGTTAAAGAAACATGCGTGAACATACCTACTGTGCCATTGAAGTTTCGATTGGATCCTTCAGTTTAAAAATAAGTTTGTATGAGTAAATATGGTGATACAAGAGCAAAGCAGTATGCACGATAGCAATCATAGTTAAAAAAGGCGCGCCTAAGCAAGCGCTTAAGCGCTCCTAGGATCTAGGCGTTGGCGAAACACATTGCGCATAACTATGCTTAATCTGTGCATAACTGCGCGTAAGCATGCGCTTTGGTCAGTAAAGTGCAAGGCGGTGGCAAAACACACAATTAACGCCTAGCGCTTTTTTGAACTATGATAGCAATGGAATCTTAAATTAGAACAGTTGTTCTTCAGGTTTAGGCACTTGTTCTGCATGAACAGAGTACAATAAGACGCAAGAATATAGTACTTAAAATTGAAAATGAGCTCATAGACCTTACCACATTCTTGGTTCGGGACCAAGATGTAACAAGGTGTTCTACCATCGTCCAAAGAATGTGTCTCAGGAGAACGTAAGGGAACTTGATGAGTTTCTTTGCCGGTGAAGTATGTTTTCTTCTGTAATTCCGATATCGCCACCAAGCATTCTTGAAGATAGCAGAGGTATTAGCACATGTTACCTCATCCCGAGTTTCCAAGCCGGTCCTTATCTATAGAGAAAAATGGGAAAATTTGCTGTATTATAACCATCATGGAGGTAGGATGTATGGGACAAAGCAAAGTAATTTCCATGAATAACATTACTTACACATAACTCCAGGACAAACACCTGCAACTAGCATTTTCCTTCATCTTCAGTATAATATTTCCAAGATGGGAAGATACACACATACGATTTAAAAACATCAAATGCGATAGATGCTAAACTACGACTAGCTGGTTGTGCTTCCTCCACAGGAATAGGCGTATTTAACCGGTGGAGTTGGGGTTATTTGTGGTAATCTTGGCCCTTTGGGCACTGGAGCTGCCTTACTAACTGCTCTTGTTTGGGAGCTTTGTGGTGGAGATGGTGCTGCGTCAACAAGAACTGGGTTACTATCTGCTGGGGTTGGGGTTAGATTGGGTGAAGCTGGTTCTCTGTCCATCGCAGTAGGGGTACAATCTGCGAGAGTTTTGGTTATGTGTGGTAGGGCTGGTTCTCGTGCATGTACAACCGGGGTGCTATCTCCACCAAGAGGTAGCACTGTTTTATTTGAAGGCCATGTTTTTATTCCGCTAGATGCTGGCATCGCCCGCTCCAATTCAAATGGCTGATAAACAGGAAACATATTTGAATGTACAGACATTGTATGAGAGACAGATGCAATAGATAGTGTGGAAAAAACAGGGCATGAAATAGTTGACATGTATATTGTTTAACTAAAACGGATAGCATGACATAATTTCACATATATGATGTCTATCTAAACTGGATAGCATAGCATAACATAATTCAAAGATATGATGAATAACTAAACAGGATTGCATGATATAATTCACCTACATGTTATTTAAGTAATCAGGATCGCATCATTTAATTCACATATGTGATTTATATGCTAGACAAAGGGCATTAGATATGATGTCTGAACTAAGAACATGGTGTTGAATATTGTGTATATGATGTTTAATCTATGCAATGCAAGCTACCATATGCATGATATGAGCAGTATAACAGTGCCAAGTTAGAGCATACACCTCGGTGGGGGAATAGCACTGGTCATCTGTCTCTGAATCCATCTCTGAGGAGCTATCGGGACCCAACAAGAGATCTGCTTCGACAGGTAGCACTGTCTGTGCTGAAGGCCTTCGTTGGAGCAGCCCCGGTGAGCCGTAAGACGTCAAGGCTGAAGCAACACAAGACAGACATCGCCAATCTCAAGTGGGATTCTAATAGCATCTCCAATAGATGATGTAAAATAGATGTAAAATTTACATCACCAAAAACCACCTGACTACAACAGATGAGGTAAAAGCTGTTGACTCTGAACTTAATCATCGAAACTAAAATTTCATCGTGGAATGTTCTTCAAAACTGAATGCAATGGTAGCAGAGAGGCACTTGACATGTAGTTTAGTGAGGGCCTACAGTTCATCTTCAACCTGCACCCCCTAAGCCGCCAGCCACCACCGGCTGAACCGCCGGCCCCAGCGCCACCTCGCCGCCCCGAATCAACTCCCCACTGCCGGTCCGCCGCCGCCTCGGCCAGCCCTATAGGCCCCTCGCCCCCACCCTGAACCCTAAGATAGATAGTGGGGTACTTCTCCGGCGAGCCCCCGTCCCCGCTACTGGTGGTTCTTCCTTAACTCTGGCGAGCCCCTGAAAATTGATCGACCCAAAAAGTCGATTCACGATCAAGTGTAGCTAAATTGGAGCAGAGCAGAAAGACGAGCGAGGGGAGAGCAAAGATCAAGAGCGCGAAAGCGAAAGCGAAAGCGAGAGCCGGAGTAGCAGAGTAGCCGGGCGAAAGGAAGCGATCGAAAGCAAGAGCCGGAGTAGCAGAAGAATAGCGCGAAAGGAAGCAAGAGCCGGAGAAGCAGCAGCAGATCCGGCTGGTATGGACGCTGCCGCCGAAGGGGCCTTGCACTGGGGCAGAGCCGCCGTCGAGATGTCGCCCGCGGCGCCGGCTTCAAGGTAGCCTCTCCATGGGGGTGCGGGATGGAGCACCGTCGGCGCCGGGAGGACGAGCTAAGGAGAAGATGCGATGCGATGAGTGTACAACCTCTTTGGTGGCGCTGAGTAGGCCTCGGCTTCGTCTGAGGAGTTGGTGAGAATGATGCGGTTCCGGTGGAGCAGGTTAAGGCGGTGATGTGGGGACAGAGTAGCCGCGATAGACGAGGCGACCGTCGGAGCAGCTCCTTGGAGGTGGAGGACAGGGCGGCTGAACCGGCGGGACGACGAGATGGACGAGGATCCTCATCCGGGGAGGTGGACGAGGTACGTCGAGCTGTTGCGATGGACGACGTCGTCAGGGAAGAGGCTCCGGCTGGGCAGAAGGTGGCGGATGGAGGAGGGTGGGGTTTCGCGGCTGGAGCGGAGAGGTTATGGCGGCCTGGGATTTTGAATGGCAAAAAGGAGGCGATGGGAGGGGGTGAACCATGACTTAGGGACGCGCTTGTCCAAAATGTAGGGTGTGTTGCAAAAGTACCCAGCACCGATTTGAACTAGCGGCCCTCTCGGCTTAGGGTTAGAAGGGGGATTTCGCGTGTCGGGATTTCGCAGCTGGAGGGAGTTTTCGCGCGTGTTGTAATTTCGGGATAGCAAGGCGCGGGTTGTGTAGGCGCCAGTTTTGGGAGCACCATATCTGAATTTTCGGATATAACAAAGGCGCTGGTTGAATTTTAGGGACAAGCCTAACGTGTAATTTTGTACTTGTACGTACCAAATCAATTCGCACTTCCCTCAACCAAAAAGAAAACGAAAAAAATAAAACTATTCACACCACACAAAGAGAGAGTCTTGCCCCGCTTTACTATAAAAATGCTATTTAAAGCTACTCATACCAACAATTTAGTGCAATTAAATGCTATTCGGTAGTATGAGTCCATGTTATGTCCAATTAAATTTTTTCGCTTGCTGTACAATGCATGTAACCTACTCATACCAACATTTTAGTGCATTCCAAATGTCTATACTACCGCTGCAATTCGAACTGAATTTGAATTTGTTTCTCTATTTCAATAACAAATCTACAATCATGATTGTTGCCAACTTCAATCTTCATTCGTGTATTACCTTAATAACACACCACATGATTACTATAGAGATAGATATGAACTATGTGTACTACATGAACTCAATTCTATTTTTGAATACACTTGATGTTGATTCCAAATAATAGTACATTTCATGTACTAACTATATATTCATAATCTAAACCATGTTCCATACGTGTACACCGTGTTTATCACACATAGTATAGTGCCCCGCCTACATTATGACAAGTATTTAGACCTGAGCTGCAAAAGCCACACGTTAGCCCAAATTATGGTCAATGTTCTATATGTTATAATGTAGTACTAGCAAGATGCCCATGCATTCCACGTAACATCGACATGATCAAGGGGAGGCCTAATTTGCAAATATGGAGAGGGGTGTGGGTATCTTTTTTCAAAATTGCCATAGTTTCCTTCCTATCTTCCAAATATAAATCGGACGACCTATATTGCAGGATGGCACCATCATTAGCAACTCCGTTTTTTATAAGAGTAGAGATAAAATATATTATATGTAGTATAACATGTTCATAACCACACCATGTATATCACCATTATATATATTCACACATGTGTCGGTTTAAAACACTATGATAAATTCTTCAAATATCCGAATTCGCTTTTTATAATGAAGTATGATCTCTATTCGTATTTTACACCCACACAATCCTCTTATCTTTGTAGCTAGCTAGCGCTTACTTTCTCTCGTGCATGTAGACGCCCGCATCCCTCTAACCCTCCCTCAGCATTCTCTAGCTCCATCGCGCAAATTCGTCTTTTCACTTTAGGTCGTTCACCCACGGTGTGTGTAGGCCCCCAGCTCCTTCTTTACGGCACACATAGATTGATATGCCTCTCTAGCCAGGTGTGCCTAGCACAAAACACAAGCTTCCCTCTTCTCGTATCACCGTCCATGCCTCACTCCCACCACTCTTTTCATCTATCTCGTACTCGCACACTTCTACCCCCTCGATATAGTATGACTCTCGCACCACCTCCTAGATGCATCCCTCTCTCTATCGCTCTCCCGTGCCTCATTTGCTTCTAACACACACATGCATGTATACCGATCGATCTCCCAACATATACCTAGGTCGACTTTAACTATTCCCCCATCGATCGACGTACCTCACAAGTTATGTCGCTCCTTTCTCTAACAAAGGACCATTGATGTTCCTATTTAGTTATGTCTGCTTACCACATCCATATCGCCCCCCATCATTCGTGCATGCCTCCTGACCCGTCTCTCACACGCACGTGCACAGATAGGCAACCATCCCCTCCCTTATTGATATTGCAGGCGTGCCTGATGTCCACTACACAACCTTCTTCTTGTAGACGTTAACGTTGTTGGGCCTCCAAGTGCAGAGGTTTGTAGGACAGTAGCAAATTTCTATCAAGTGGATGACCTAAGTTTTATCAATCCGTGGGAGGCGTAGGATGAAGATGGTCTCTCTCAAACAACCCTACAACCAAATAACAAAGAGTCTCTTGTGTCCCCAACACACCCAATACAATGGTAAATTGTATAGGTGCACAAGTTCGGCGAAGAGATGGTGATACAAGTGCAATATGGAAGGTAGATATAGGTTTTTGTAATCTGAAAATATAAAAACAGCAAGGTAACTAATGATAAAAGTGAGCGTAAACGGTATTGCAATGCTAGTAAACAAGGCCTAGGGTTCATACTTTCACTAGTGCAAGTTCTCTCAACAATAATAACATAATTGGATCATATAACTATCCCTCAACATGCAACAAAGAGTCACTCAAAAGTCACTAATAGCGGAGAACAAACGAAGAGATTATGGTAGGGTACGGAACCAACTCAAATTTATTCTTTCTGATCAATCCATTGGGTATTTCTATAAGTGTCACAAACCGCCCTAGAGTTCGTAGTAAAATAACACCTTAAGACGCACATCAACCAAAACCCTAATGTCACCTAGATACTCCAATGTCACCTCAAGTATCCGTGGGTATGATTATACGATATGCATCACACAATCTCAGATTCATCTATTCAACCAACACATAGAACCTCAAAGAGTCCCCCAAAGTTTCTACCGGAGAATCAAGACGAAAACGTGCCAACCCCTATGCATAGGTTCATGGGCGAAACCCGCAAGTTGATCACCAAAACATACATCAAGTGGATCAATAGAATACCCCATTGTCACCACGGGTATCCCACGCAAGACATACATCAAGTGTTCTCAAATCATTAAAAGACTCAATCCGATAAGATAACTTCAAAGGGAAACTCAATCCATTACAAGAGAGTAGAGGGGGAGAAACATCATAAGATCCAACTACAATAGCAAAGCTCGCGATACATCAAGATCGTATCACCTCAAGAACACGAGAGAGAGAGAGAGAGAGAGAGAGAGAGAGAGAGAGATCAAACACATAGCTACTGGTGCATACCCTCAGCCCCGAGGGTTAACTACTCCCTCCTTGTCATGGAGAGCGCCAGGATGATGAAGATGGCCACCGGTGAAGGTTTCCCCCTCCGATAGGGTGCCGGAACAGGGTCCTGATTGGTTTTTGGTGGCTACAGAGGCTTGCGGCGGCGGAACTCCCAATCTATTCTGTTCCCCGAAGTTTTTCGGGTATATGGGTATATATAGGAGGAAGAAGTACGTCGGTGGATCTCCGGGCTGTCCACGAGGCAGGGGGTGCGCCCAGGGGGGGGGCGCCCCCACCCTCATGGGCAGCCCGGGACTCTCCTGGTCCATCTCCGATACTCCGTGGGCTTCTTCTGGTCCAAAAGTAAGTTCCGTGAAGTTTCAGGTCAATTGGACTCCGCTTGATTTTCCTTTTCTGCGATACTCTAAAACAAGGAAAAAAAAGAAACTGGCACTGGGCTCTGGGTTAATAGGTTAGTCCCAAAAATAATATAAAAGTGAATAATAAAGCCCAATAATGTCCAAAACAGAAGATAATATAGCATGGAGCAATAAAAAATTATAGATACGTTGGAGACGTATCAGTGCCCTCCGGTTGTCTAGCAAGCCTATCCCACCATTTGTTAGAAGCAACTCCACTACCACCCCCTCCAACACTCTAGCTCTGTCTCTCTCCCAACCTTATTCCTCTCCTACACATATGCATGGATGACGATCGATCTCCCTTAATACATGAGGTAGGCCTCTCCCCTCCTCCACACATATAGCAGCCATTGTACCTCTATAATTAATTAGGCCTCCCCCACCACACACCGATAGTCGAGCGCTGTAGGTAGGTATCCATTCCACAGAGACAAACTGCACATGTCCCCTCTCACGCTCCAAGAGGGCCAGCCACTCTATATCTTTGACGTGGGCACACACAAATTCGTTGGCACTCTTTATCGATCGCGTGCGCACACACACACACATCATCCCTCTCTTCGATTCTATGGACACCTCAAGCCGATGATACCTCAACTCTCTTCTCGTGGATCACCCCCTCTATATATATGATATATCCAGGACTCTATTTCACACACATTGCATATGTTACATTTTTTGATTGACCCCCCTCCCCTCACCCCCAAAAAAACTCTCACGAACCCACACACTATATCTCTCTATGTTTGTATCTCTCTCACACAACCCCACATAGGTGGTGTACGTATACAAGAAGAGAATAGGTGCATCGTGCCTAGCCACACCCGCGCGGGTACAGGGTGGAGCTCATTTCTGTACGAAATGGCAGCCCACATGCTAATTTGAACGCGTGTAGCGGTTGTTTACCTACGGAGGTCGTGTACCACGCGTGCACAAAACAAAGTTCGACTTGATGCGTTGGCGCGTTATTTTTAAATAAAGTTAGGTAGTCTGCTCCACTATATACAATGGAGCCTGCATGCCTGGTTTGTCTCTCTTCAGAGTATCTCACACAAGGCTACGGTGGCCTCTCTCTCTCTCTCACCGTTGGTCACTGATCCGGCCGCATCCCGTCCGCCGGCGGAAAGGGAGGACGTGCATCGTTTCTCCGTTCGACGGTGCCGAGGCAGCATGTCCCGATCTGCGGCACACGTCGTTCTCTCTGACCAAGCTCCAGCGTGGTAGGGCCTACGCCACCTGCTCGATGCCGCAGTATGGGTAGATTCCGCCCGCCGCCACTCACCTAGTTACATCCCGACGACCTCCAGGTATCCCCTCCGGCCTTACTCCACTGCTTGTCTTCCCACATCGCTGCATGTGGATCTCCCATAGTTCTTTGCCCAAAACGTAGCTCATCCGGCGTACTTTCCATATTGCAATCTCGTCCTCACACCGTGTTAGACAAACACAACCGTGTTGTTATCTTCATTTAGGACAAGGAATATGCTTCTTTTTTGTCGTCGCATGTGTCATCAACTGTTATTGGACAGTAATTGTTTCCTTTCTACCTCTTTTTTGCAAACAGGGTTATCCATTTCACCTCGTAGCTATTGCGACCTTTTGGTGAACTACACAAATCACTTCTTTTCTTAAGAGTGTTTTGTGCAGTTCTACCAAAATGTCACACGGGCAACATCTCTACATTTCATTGCGACTGCACAAAGGGAGATTGGTTTTGCTCTATCCTCCTCATCCAACTCCGAGCTTAATCTTCTCCAACTAGTTAGTCTTAAGAGAGACTACAAAGGTGACCGGCTTCTATTTGTGTGTTTATTGTTTCATCAGCAGTCCTCTATTATCGTAATCACACTTAATATCTTTGGAACAGGGATGCTCAGCTCTATTTTAGTGGAACTGCACAAAATGATCAGAATGTTGCATGCTCCAGATAGCTACTTTTTTCCCAACATGCCTTGTTGATTTAGACAGAGTTGGGGGGGCGTTGCTGCCAATGTAAGCATGGATCAATTTTAATTTAACACCTTCTCACAACTTTGTCTTCAATTGTGATGTAAATATTAGCTCTGATTAGCAAGGAAGTTAGTTTTTTATTGTTTCCGAAAGAGCATGGATAGCAAGTGCCGGTGTCAAAACCGGCGGATCTCGGGTAGGGGGTCCCGAACTGTGCATCTAAGGCAGATGGTAACAGGAGGCAAGGGACACAATGTTTACCCAGGTTCGGGCCCTCTCTATGGAGGTAATGCCCTACTTCCTGCTTAACTGATCTTGATGAATATGAGTATTACAAGATTTGATCTACCACGAGATCGTAGAGGCTAAACCCTAGAAGCTAGCCTATGGTATGATTGTTGTTGTCCTACGGACTAAACCCACTGGTTTATATAGACACCGGAGGGGGCTAGGGTTACACAGAGTCGGTTACAACGGAAGGAGATCTACATATCCATATCGCCAAGCTTGCCTTCCTTGCCAAGAGAGTCCCATCCGGACACAAGACGAAGTCTTCAATCTTGTATCTTCACAGTCCAGCAGTCCGGCCAAAGGATATTGTCCGGCTGTCCGGATACCCCCTAATCCAGACTCCTCAAGAGCCCCGAACCAGGCTTCAATGACGATGAGTCCGGCACGCAGATTGTCTTCGGCATTGCAAGGCAGGTTCTTCTCCAAATTCTGAATACTTGTTTGAATAGTGTTCGGCTTCCCATAAATGTTGCACTCCCTGGCTTCTGCACCCAATAATGGAGATCCTCCATGCGTCGAGCGAATGCGAGAAGCCGGGACATTTTTACAGTTGCCACCCTAGCCATGTAGGCAAATCGCCTATTAAAGAGACATGGATTCACATATCCATATCATACCATCCTCCCACATCGAGTATCCATCACAGCACGCCTGGAAAAAATCCATTCCAACATGGCCAGTCGACGCAGCTCCTCCTCTCGCCCCCATAGCCCTAAGCCCAGTGATTGGAAGAAGTGTTCCATCCCGCATAGCCAACTAGTGAGGCTACAGACCCAGGGATTTCTCCCCCCAGCGTATATGGTCCCCGTTCGAGCCGGGCTTGCCACCTATAATGGCGGAGAACAAGCAGAGAGCTTCCCCAACCCCTCCAAAGGGGAACGGGTATGCCTTGTACCTTATTTATTAAGGGGACTAGGATTTCCAATTCACCCGTTCCTCCGCGGGTTCCTGGAGTTCTACGGCCTCCAGCTGCATAATTTCACTCCAGCCTCCATATTGCACATTGCTGGCTATGTCGCTCTTTGCGAACTGTTTCTGGGCTGCGAAGCTCACTTCGAGCTATGGAAGAGGCTATTCTGCCTCATACCCCGTACACAGGAGGGGTCACTGTTTCAAGTGGGCGGAGCCGAAATATGGCGCATCGCCGGGACCGAATACCTGTCCCAAGACTTCAAGAAGGCATCCAAGACCGGCCTTGAGTGGTTCTATATAGAGGACGTCCCTCTTCCGGATCCTATTCGGATCGGCCTTCCTGAGTTTAATAATGTTCCTCTGAAGAAACGCCTAAGCTGGCGACCAAGGAGCCCTCAGGAGGAAGATGATAGAGACGTTTCTTACCTGGTGAGCTGGATAAAGGTGCTCGCTCTATCAGGACAGACTACAACCGAAGTTATGTCAATATGCATTATGCGAGGGGTGGAGCCGCTTTAATACCGAGGCCACCCAATGTGGGACTTTAATGGGGAAGACGATGCCACCCGCTGCGGCCGTAAGGGGCCGGACTCCGTTGCCGCTCTGGCAAAAACTCTGTCCGGTCTGTACAAGGGAGAGGAAGAGGAGTTCCTCCGCATCAAACCGCGGGACGGATTCTCCATGTACAATCCTCCGAGCTGGGTAAGCTGCCAGTTTCCATGCCCTTCCCTTCCGCATTTCCACAATAAATGTCTTATTTTGCCCGTTCACCGCAGGAGCTGCGTAAGGCAGTAAGGGAGATAAATAGCCCACCTCCACAACCAGAGGAACTTGAACGGTCCCTCGACCCCGGTCTTCAAGAGGATCCGGACATATTCGTGGAGCTAATCGATAGGATATTTTATCAATTAAGCCATGATGAGGCCATGGTGGCTATTACAGTCGACTATCCGGGGCTACTGCCCGTCTCGCAGGTAAGTGAGACCAGGGCCCAACCTTTGAGAAGTATTCATTTCCACACACCTTACCTTCCGTATCTGCACGGTGTCTTACAGGGAAGGTCCTCCGGACACCATGCCGAGCCCGTGGCGAGTTACCAGCAAGGGGTACCGAGGCCAGGCAGGCTGAAAAGAAAAGCAGTTTAGACTGAGACGCCGGCGCAGAGGTATGATATAAAACCTTGCTCCGTGGGTTTGTCTTTGAAAACATAATGACACCCATGTTTCCTAGAAGGAAAAATACTCGCCGGACTATATCCGGAGAAGTTGCCGATCACGCTTCCACTAGCCGGGCTCCAGGTCCGGACATGGAGGCGGAGCACGCGTCGGAAGTTCCTCCTACAGAGGATGCAGATAAAATCTCCGCTACAAATTCCGAAGTGGAGAGCGCCATGAATCACAGGCGCCGCCGGGCCGTACTCCGTGACGCTTGTTTCTCCCAAGAGGCATTTGATGCCTTCAATTCGGGAGACGCGTACATCCGTGCTGCTCAAAATGGTCTTGCCAGAGCCACGGACCAGTATGTAAAGGATATAGGGTAAGAAAATTTGATGATTATATATATCAAGAGCCCTCGAGACTTGAAACAGTTGGCACAACTGATTTAAGGATCATTATCTGTGCAAGTTCTTACAGAGAAGAATACCCAATTGTCTCAAGAGATGGAAGAGTGCAAGGCCCAGCTACGGGCCGCAGTGGCCGTATTGAAGGAGTCCGAGAAGGCCCCCTCTGGTAACACCTGCTTTAAAGAATGACAAGTACCATATAGGATGCAGCATGCCTGCAATTCTGACAATAAATATTGCAGATGACGCTGGAATGAATTCGAATGAGCAACATGTCATACGGCGGTTAAAGGCTGGCGAGCGTGTGCTTACAAAGGTTAGGCAGGATAAAAATGATCTCCAAGATGCCAATACCCAGCTGAGCGTGGAACTAAATGATGTTCACGCCCAACTGTCAGACTCCATGAAGGAGAACAAGCGGCTTCGACGCGGCATTTTGTAGGACCTTGAAGTATGTCTAGCGGGGGGGGGGGGGGTGATTAGACTACTTGACCAATTAAAAACTTAACCTTTTCCCAATTTTAGAGTTTGACAGATTTTAGCTATCTTAGGACAAGTCAAGCAATCATCACACAAATCAAGCAAGCAAGCAAAGAGTATATAGGCAGCGGAAATTAAAGCATGCAACTTGCAAGAAAGTAAAGGGAATGGTTTGGAGGATTCAAACGCAATTGGAGACACGGATGTTTTTGGCATGGTTCCGATAGGTGGTGCTATCGTACCTCCACGTTGATGGAGACTTCAACCCATGAAGGGTAACGGTTGCGCGAGTCCACGGAGGGCTCCACCCACGAAGGGTCCACGAAGAACCAACCTTGTCTATCCCACCATGGCCGTCACCCACGAAGGACTTGCCTCACTAGCGGTAGATCTTCATGAAGTAGGCGATCTCCTTGCCCTTACAAACTCCTTGGTTCAACTCCACAATCTTGTCGGAGGCTCCCAAGTGACACCTAGCCAATCTAGGAGACACCAATCTCCAAGAAGTAACAAATGGTGTGTTGATGATGAACTCCTTGCTCTTGTGCTTCAAATGATAGTCTCCCCAACACTCAACTCTCTCTCATAGGATTTGGATCTGGTGGAAAGAGGATTTGAGTGGAAAGCAACATGGGAAGGCTAGAGATCAAGATTCATATGGTAGGAATGGAATATCTTGGCCTCAACACATGAGTAGGTAGTTCTTTCTCTAAATGGTAAGTTGGAAGTGTAGGTTCACCGATGGCTCTCTCCACGAATGAAGAGGAGGTGGAGGGGTATATATAGCCTCCACACAAAATCTAACTGTTACACACAATTTACCAAACTCGGTGGGACCGATTCAACAGACTTCGGTCGGACCGATTTAGTAAACCTAGTGACCTTTAGTGATTTTCGTGGGATCGACATGCAACTCGGTGAGACCGATTTGGTTAGGGTTAGGGCATAACGTAATCTCGGTAAGACCGATTACACAAACTCGGTGAGACCGATTTTGGTAATAAGCTTTCCAGAGAGTTGGTCAAGTAAACTCGGTGGGACCGATTTTCTCTTTTCGGTGAGACCAAAATGTTACAAAAGGGAAGCAGAGAGTTTACATTGCAATCTCGGTGGGACCGATCGCTCACTTCGGTTAGACCGAAACGTTACGAAGGGAAACAAAGAGATTACAATCCCATCTCGGTGAGACTGAGATCCCTTCCGGTAGGACCGATTTGCTTAGGGTTTGTGGCAGTGGCTATGACTTTTGAAATCGGTGGCGCCGGGTAGGAAGAATCGGTGTGACCGATTTTGGCTTTAGGTTTAGGTCATTTGTGGATGTGAGAAAATAGCTGAGGGTTTTGGAGCATATCACTAAGCACATGAAGCAAGAGGCTCATTAAGCAACAGCTCATCCCTCCTTGATAGTATTGGCTTTTCCTATAGACTCAATGTGATCTTGGACCACTAAAATGTAAAATGAAGAGTCTTGAGCTTTTGAGCTTGAGCCAATCCTTTGTCCTTACTATTTTGAGGGATCCACTTTCATCATCCATGCCATGCCATTCATTGAGCTTTCTTGAAATAATAGTCTTGGAATAGCATTAGCTCAATGAGCTATATGTTGTTATGAATTACCAAAACCACCTAGGGATAGTTGCACTTTCACATTTTCAGTAAGTGCTTGAACGAACTTCAAAAAGAGTTCGGCGAGGAAGCCAGCTAATAGAGTTATGTCTGCAGGTATGTTGACAGGTCGTCCAGAGCTCCCACAACTGCACGAACAAGTTCGGCAGGTGATGCAAGGTATTGCCCAGGCCTTGTGGCCATCCGTCTCCCTGCCCGAAGGCCTTGGAGGACTTGCAGAGAAGCTCAAGGGAGCGCGGCGCTCCGATTATGGAAGGTATCGGCCTGCCGTCAAGGTGCTGTGGAAGCCTGGGCCATGGTGAAGACGCGGTTCACCAAGGCTGACCCAAACCACATGGCCGAGGTCGGACCTGTGGGGCCTGATGGGAAAGAAATCCCTGTCAGTTTGGTGTATCACCAAGTAGAGTTAGCCACCAAATATTCCCAACAAGATTGTAGGGACAGCCTGTTGGATGGCACAGAAGAAGAATTTAATCAGTCTAAGTGACTATGTAATTTGAATGACATGTAGAATGTCTCTAGCCGGATTGTAAATCATTTGTCATGGCGGACCTTTTCGCTTCAACCTCTGGACCCGATAGTCCGGTGTGTATCCGAATACCAGCGCAGTTATGTAAAAACCGGGGTATGCATGGAAACCAGGCGTAGGGGTCATAAGTGCTTGAACAGACAAGTACCCAACTAGTTATGTTATATTACATGGGTTGTAAGAAACATCTTCCAGGGAGAATAGTTCCGTTAAGGGTTCCTTTCCCTGGGTACGCATGCCCTAATGTGCATGTCCAAACTGTGAGAAGAGACGCAGGCAAAAACATCTGGGGGCAAGTGGAAAAAATAAAAAGTCATCTTTTATTCACCGACCGAATATTCCCTTAAGAACGCTTAGCTTCGCTTCAGCCAGTCGAGGTACACATCCGTTGACCCGGCAAGAATAATCGCAGAGGTGCTCCCCTTATGCCCTAGCCGAATTAACGGGAACGTAGGGCATAAATACAAGAGCCAGGCAACCCAGCTTGGCCAAAACTTAAGTCATATCGATGCATATAGTGGCGAAAAAAGGTACTTTTGGAAGAATAGCACATGTGCGGGGCATGAAGCCCATAAAATATTTAAGCTTCTGTATAGGAAGCCCCGTGTATAATGAGCGCTCGGGCGCATCAATATTGTGTAGTCAAAACACAGTTTAGCCCTTTAAGGCCTCGAAAGAAAAGGGGAAGAAAGAAAGAAAGAAAAGACAGATAACGAATGTATAAAAATTTGACAGAGGTAAGGAGACGAACATGGAGTCCGGCACTAGGCGTAGAATCTTCGGAGTCTAGCTGCGTTCCATGGATTTGGCTCGAGGCGGTTGTCCAATGCATCCCGCAGACAATACGCTCCACCGGTTAAGACCTGGTCAATAATGAAGGGACCCTCCCATTTGGGCTTGAGCTTGTCCTTTTTCTTATCCGGTAGGCGTAGAACGAGTTCACCAACGTTATAGGTTTTGGCCCGTACTTCTCTGCTTTGGTATCTTCTAGCCTGTTACTGGTAGAATGCGGAACGAGATTTTGCCACGTCACGCTCCTCCTCGAGGGCGTCCAAACTATCCTGCCGATCGAGTTCGGCCTCTCTCTCTTCATACATGCGCACTCGAGGTGAGTCATGAATTATGTCGCAGGGCAGAACCGCCTCTGCCGTACACCATAAAAAATAGTGTGTATCCGGTAGTGCGATTCGGCGTGGTCCGCAGCCCCCAGAGTACGGAGTCGAGCTCCTCTACCCAGTGCGTGTTAGATTCCTTTAAGGACCGCACAAATCTGGGTCTGATGCCGCTCATGATAAGATCATTTGCTCGTTCGACTTGACCGTTAGTTTGTGGATGATAGACAGAAGCGTAATCGAGCTTGATGCCCATGTTGTTGCACCATAGTTTCACCTCATCGGCAGTGAAGTTCGTGCCGTTGTCAGTGATGATGCTGTGGGGGACACCATAACGGTGTACAACCCCAGATATAAAGTCTATGACTGGTCCGGATTCGACCATTTTAACAGGTTTGGCTTCTATCCATTTGGTGAATTTATCCACCATTACAAGTAAGTATTTTTTCTTATGGGTTCCCCCTTTAAGGTGTCCAACCATGTCAATCCCCCAGACTGCAAAAGGCCAGGTAATGGGGATTGTTTGTAGGGCGACGGGTGGCATATGGCTTTGGTTTGCAAAGAGCTGGCAACCGACGCAGCATTGGACCAAGTCCTGTGCGTCTGCTCGGGCCGTCGGCCAATAAAATCCTGTACGGAAGGCCTTACTTATGAGGGCCCGGGCTGCGGCGTGGTGTCCACCGAGTCCGCCGTGAATTTTTGCCATAAGCTTCTGCCCTTCCTCTTCGGAGATGCACCTTTGAAGGACTCCGGTGGTGCTTTTCCTATAGAGCTCCCCCTCATGGACCTTATAGGCTTTAGATCGTCGCACAATGCAGCGTGCCTCATTTTGGTCCTTGGGAAGTTCCTGCTTGGTTAGGTAGGCCAGGAATGGTTCAGCCCATGGGGCGATGACGGCCATTATTACGTGGGCTGAAGGTGTTATTTCGGTGGCGGAGTCGCCGATTATGTCAGAGTGTTCGGTATCTGGCGTTGTAGCCGGGTCCGGATTGTTGTTGCTTGTTTCCCCTTCCCATGCTACAGATGGCTTAAATAGCCTTTCCAAGAATATGTTGGGTAGGACCGGATCACGCTTAGCGCCGATACGGGCAAGGACGTCCGCCGCCTGATTGTTTTCCCGAGCTACATGGTGGAATCCGAGCCCCTCGAACCGAGCTGACATCTTGAGTACGACATTGCGATAAGCCGCCATTTTTGGATCTTTAGCGTTGAAGTCTCCATTTATTTGGGATATTGCGAGGTTCGAGTCTCCGCGCACCTCCAGGCGTTGAATGCCCATGGAGACTGCCATCCGGAGACCGTGGTAACAGGCCTCGATTCGCGGCATTGTTGGAGTCTGTATACAGTATTTGGAGTACATATTGGACTGTATCTCTGGTAGGGGATGTCAAGTCGACGCCAGCCCCCAGACCGGCCAACATTTTAGAGCCGTCGAGGGGCATAATCCAATTGGTGTATGCGCCATATTCCTTAGGGAGTTCGGCTTCTGTCCATTCGGCGAAAAAATCGGCCAATACCTGCGACTTAATAGCTCACCGAGGTTTATATGTTATGTCGAACGGGAGGAGCTCTATGGCCCATTTGGCAATCCGGCCTGTGGCGTCGCGGTTGTTTATTATGTTGTTCAGTGGCACTTCAGAGGCGACTGTAATTGAACACTCTTGAAAGTAGTGTCGTAGTTTCCGGTAAGCCATGAATACCGCATACGCTATCTGTTGATAATGCGGGTACCATGATTTGCATGGGGTGAGGACAGTGGATACATAATATACCGGCCTTTGAAGGGGGAATTTATGTCCGTCCGTTTCTCGTTCGACGATGAGTGCTGCGCTTACGACTTGATGAGTCGCTACTATATATAGCAACATCGGTTCACCGATGTTTGGCGCGGCCAGGATTGGGTTGGTGGCCAGTATGGCTTTTATTTCTTCCAGTCCGGCCGTGGCAGCATCCGTCCACTCGAAGTGTTCGGCATACCAAGATGGCGATAAATGGGTAGTGCCTTCTCTCCTAATCGGGAGATAAAGCGACTTAAGGCCGCAACACATCCAGTTAATTTCTGGATTTGCTTGAGGTCTGTTGGGATGGCCAATTGTGACAGGGCTCGGATTTTAGCCGGATTTGCTTCAATCCCTCTACTGGAGACGATGAAACCCAAGAGCTTTCCGGCGGGCATGCCGAAAACGCATTTTCCGGATTGAGCTTGATGTCATATGTTCGGAGGTTGTTGAAAGTGAGCCTCAAGTCGTCTATCAAAGAGTCAACGTGTCTGGTTTTGACGACCACATCGTCTACGTATGCTTCCACTGTTTTGCCGATTTGCTTTTCCAGGCATGTCTGAATCATGCGTTGATACGTTGCACCGGCGTTCTTAAGCCCGAAAGGCATTGTGTTGAAACAGAAGGGGTCATATGGCATGATAAACGCCGTTGCGGCTTGGTCGGACTCGGCCATCTTGATTTGGTGGTAGCCGGAGTATGCATCGAGGAAGCACAATGAGTCGTGTCCCGCTGTGGCGACGATAATTTGATCGATGCGGGGGAGGGGGAAGGGATCCTTTGGGCAAGCTTTATTGTGGTCTTTGAAGTCGACACATAAGCGCCATGATTTTTCCTTCTTTGGTACCATCACCAGGTTTGCTAGCCAGTCTGGGTGTTTTATTTCTATGATGAATCCGGCCTCCAATAACTTGGCTAGCTCCTCGCCCATAGCTTGTCGCTTAGGTTCGGAGAAGTGCCGAAGAGTTTGCTTGACCGGCTTGAACCCTTTTAGAATGTTAAGGCTATGCTCGGCCAACTTGCGTGGGATTCCTGGCATATCTTATGGGTGCCAGGCAAATATATCCCAGTTCTCGCGCAGGAACTCCCGTAGTGCAGCGTTCACATTGGGGTTTAACTGTGCCCCAATTGAGGCTGTTTTGGTAGGGTCCGTTGGGTGGACTTGGAATTTGACTATTTCGTCCACTGGTTTGAAAGAGGTGGACTTGGATCTCTTGTCGAGTATCACGTCGTCCCTGTCCCACGGCCGAGCCGTGGCAGCTTAACTCCTCTGCCACTAGGGATTCTGATAGTGCCTCGAGGGCTAGTGCGGCTGTTTTGTTTTCGGCGCGGAGCGCTATGTCCGGATCACTAGCTAGAGTGATAATTCTATTGGACCCAGGCATTTTGAGCTTCATGTACCCGTAATGGGGTATATCTTGGAAGATCGTGAATGCCTCCCGCCCTAGAAGGGTGTGGTATCCGCTACTGAATGGGGCCACTTGGAATGTTATTTCTTCGGACCTGTAATTTTCTGGTGTGCCGAATACCACATCTAGTGTGATTTTCCCAGCGCAACGTGCCTCCCGACTGGGGATGATTCCTCTAAAGGTTGTGCTGCTTTGCTCAATGCGGTTCCAGTCTATTTCCATTTTGTGAAGAGTTTCCTCATAAATGAGGTTTAATCCGATGCCGCCGTCCATGAGCACTTTAGTGAGCTGAAAGTCGTCCACAATTGGGCTAAGGACTAATGCGGCTAGTGCTCGGGTTGTTCGGCATTTAGGTTCGTCACTGGAACTGAAGGTGATAGCCGTGTCACTCCATGGATTTATTGCTGCCACCTGGCAGATCTCGGCAAGGCTGCGGAGTGCTCGCTTGCGCCTATTATTTGAGGCGAGTGTCTCGAAGACTGTTAAGACTGTATTGCAATTCACGGGATGTTGCTCTGCGGTGTTTTGAATGAGGAGATCCTCACCGCTCTTAGCAATCTGCCGGAGTACCCAACATGCTCTAAGGCTGTGTGTTGGTGTGGTATCCACCGTACTGTGAGTTTTGCAGGGTCCGTTAAGCCATCCCTCCAATACAGTTCCGTGCCCTGTAGCGGGCTTTTGCTTTTTTGTGATTGAGTCGGGTGACTTACAGGGGTGCACCCTTTTGGTTCGGACTGGGTATTTAGCCAAAGCCGGATTATCCCAAAATTCTGTTTCGGTTTTCCAGGCGCTCTCCATCGCACGGTACTTCCGTACTATGGCCGCTAAGTCTGCGAAGTGTGCTATGTTGCGGCGGCTTATGGCGTTAAGGATTCCCTTGTCCGTGCAATTATTGCAGAAGAATGAAATTGCGTCTTCCTCTTGATACCCTTGACCTTGTTCATTACAAGGAGGAATCTGGCCCAATAGTGATGTACTGTTTCCTGGGGCTCTTGTCTAATGTGGGAGAGATCGCTTGTATCTGGGTGGGTGGGCGGATTTAAGTCCGAACCCTGAACCGATCTGAGACCCGGGGGCATGGAGTTTCCGAACTTGGAGGTTCGGGCTCCGGGATGTCGCCCGATAGGTCTGGCCCACTGCCTGATTCTACGTTCAAGGCTTGGGGGATGTCCTTCCGCAGGCTGTGTATCCGGCTCGGAGAGTTCTGGAATCCGGACATAGCTTGTCCTCAAGATTGAGGAAAAATTACCGCATTGTTCCTCCACCACCGCTATCTGAGTGGTGACCGACGGAGAGTTAATCTCCCTTTGGTCGGGTTTAAGCCTGATCCGATCATAGTCCGTAGCGACTCCCAATGCGGCGATGCGGTCCAAGAGCTTGTTTAGGGAAGAGAGCTCCATCGGATCCATCTGCTCGACAAGTTCCGAGCCAACGTGGAGGCTGTTTTCGATGACCCGAGAAGTCGTCGTCGGCGCGGCAGCCGAACGGCCGGTCATGACGAACTCGCCTAGCCAGAGAGTCTGGCTGATAGCCAGGGCTCCCCCAGAGGTGACGCTGTCCTTGACTACGAGATGGGACATCCTTCCTTATGGTGACGGCACAGTGGAACTCTCAATGAAAGCACCAATGTCAGTGTCAAAACCGGCAGATCTCGAGTAGGGGGTCCCGAACTGTGCGTCTAAGGCAGATGGTAACAGGAGGCAAGGGACACGATGTTTACCCAGGTTCGTGCCCTCTCTATGGAGGTAATACCCTACTGCCGGCTTGATTGATCTTGATGAATATGAGTATTACAATATTTGATCTACCACGAGATCATAGAGGCTAAACCCTAGAAGCTAGCCTATGGTATGATTGTTGTTGTCCTACGGACTAAACCCTCCGGTTTATATAGACACCGGAGCGGGCTAGGGTTACACAGAGTCGGTTACAACGGAAGGAGATCTACATATCTGTATCGCCAAGCTTGCCTTCCACGCCAAGAGAGTCCCATCCGGACATGAGACGAAGTCTTCAATCTTGTATCTTCACAGTCCAGCAGTCCGGCCAAAGGATATAGTCCGGCTGTCCGGATACCCCCTAATCCGGGACTCCCTCAGCAAGACACACGAAACAAAAGCTGAAAGCTCACACCATTGTACAATTTCATGTTGCTGGAAAATTATTTGCATAGTACGTCAATTATGTAACAAATGCTGGAAGCTTGATAGCATTGCCAGAAGCCTCGTCGGAATCTGGGTCCATGAGCCATGCACAAAATTATACTCCTTCGTTCCTAAATATTTGTCTTTTTACAAATTTCAAATGGGCATATTGTAGAGTGTAGATTCACTCATTTTGCTTCGTATGGGTACTCCCTCCGTTCCTAAATATTTGTCTTTCTAGATATTTCAACAAGTGAGTATGTAGTAGTCCGTATGTAGTAGTCCATACGGGGCAAAATGAGTGAATCTACACTCTAAAATATGTCTATATACATCCGTATGTAGTAGTCCATTTGAATCTCTAAAAGGACAAATATTTGAGTAGTCACTCGTTGAAATCTCTAGAAAGACAAATACTGCAGAGTATATTTAAGAATTGAGGGGGTAGTGCATAGCCGCATGGGAGACTCAGACCGGTCGTTGCACCGCATTAATAGTGAGTAATGAGCAATCAAATCATAAGCCCCACCTTTCCCATTGTAAGTTGCTCGGAAGAAGCAACCATTGTCGGATTTCGGGTTCCGGCAGACCCTTAAGGTTCGAACTCTGGGGTGCGAGCGGAGATCCAACCCTCCACTGTCTCTTACCTTGCCGAATCGCAGGGACCTAAACTACTCGAAAGAACAGCACAAGAGACATGAGATTTATACTAGTTCGGGCCACCGTTGTGGTGTAATACCCTACTCTAGTTTGTGGTGTAGTGGATTGCCTCTAGGGCTGATGAGGAACAGTACAGGGAAGAACAGCCTCGCGAGGGTCTGTTCTTGGTGGGTGTGATGAACTACTAGGTGGTGTCCCGTCGCTCTAGCTTGAGGATCGGGTCTCTATCTCTCTCTGGATTCCAAATGCCCACCTTCCGATCGTCCTCCCCCATCGTCCCTACTATGGTGGCTAGCTCTACTTATATAGACGAAGGCCCTGGGCCTGTTCCCAAATATTGAGCGGGAAGGGCGCCAAAAATTGGCCATTTTGAAGGGGAACAGCGGGTACACTTATCCTGACTAAAGTTGGTCCTCGCCTGCCAAAGGCTCGTGATGACGCCTTTGCTTGGGCTCCACGATGACTCCCTTCCGGCCGTTAGGGCTGGTCTTGGTCTTGTTGCACCAAAGCGGATGCCTTTGCTTGATGCTCTCGCTGCGCTTGCTCCCTTTGCACCAAAGAGGAAAGGAGGACGCCATGGGTGGCGCCTGATCGGGCGCCCTTGGTCGTCATGGCTTGCGTCATGGGCACCTCGCGAGGTACCCTGCCTTGAACTCTCCGCCTCCTCATGAGCCAACCTGATGAGGTCGTCCGCCCCGTGAGGCTTGGCCCCTCGCGAGGGTCTTGAGCTTGTGTTGATGAAGATGGGCTGTCCTGGGCCTCCTTTGAGCCACGCCCGCGGGCAGCAGTGTGCAAGTCCGGGGACCCCATTCCTGCATGCCGACAAGAGTCCCGGCCCACGGGCGCGCCTCAACTTGGCCGAGCAGAGGCGAAAGGGCAAGTCTGGCGTCATGAGCCCCTAACAGCTGCGGCCTTAGGCGCCGCATGGCGGTTGATTGGACGCGTGCGCCTCTGCAACCGCGCGGGTTGATAATAGAGCGGCATCTTCCTTGCCTCCTTTACTTTTGCCAGTTGTTGCTCAGATCCCCTTTCTTGCACCTCTCCTCTCTGCTCCCAAGACCTTCAGATCTACTCCGCCTGCGCGCCCTAGCCAGTCATGGCTCCTCGCCAAACCCCGGCCGGAGCTTGGTACTCTCCTGCCTTGGACCCGCCAAATGTGTCAGGGGTGAGCCTCGCCCTGATGCGGTGGTTGGCGGAGGCGCAGGGCGTCAATGGAACAGCGGTATTCAAGGCTGGCTCCTCCGCCCCTGAGGGTCGGGGGAGTACCTTCTACCCATTCTTCGCGAGCGCCATCATTGCTGGTCTGGTGCCTCCCTTCTCTGAGTTCTTCTTTTCCGTCCTTCGTCACTACAACATCCAAGCTCTGCACCTCCATCCCAACTCCGTCCTTCTTCTGGCAATCTTCGCTTACTATTGTGAGGCCCACGTTGGGGTGAAGCCCTCGGTGGCCTTGCTGCGCCAGTACTTCTTCCTCCGAACCTCCCGTGGTTCCGCCTCGCTGTGCGAAGCCACGTGACACGGGCGGAGCCATCGCCATTTCAACCACAGGAAGCGGATTGAGGGCTTCAGGAGCAAGTGGGTCTTGGTGGATGCCGGGCGGATCCACCTCGGCTGATCCTGCCCACGGAGCCCGCCGAGAGTTCCGACGACCGACCGAGCGAAGCTTGGGATCCCCGCGCTAAGCCGGTGCCGAGAAGATGGATGCAGATCTGAAGCCGGCCGACGCGGGCGCGGCGGTTGACCGGTCGCTGCCGAGGGAGTTCCCGAGCACCAACTGCTCCGCCACGCCAAGATTGCCTCGATGTGGAGGCCTCACCCGAGCCCCGTGGGCCCTGGCCGGGCGAGGATCTGGCGACGGTCCTCCAGTCCTTGGTTGGGGCGATGTGGCGAGACCGAAGGTGCCCCAGCGCCCTGTTCCTTTGCGAGGATTGGGAGCAGGTTGTAGGGGTCCATGCCCGCCATCGGTGAGGGACGGGCCCGTGCCATGGAGGCTCCGGAGGACCTGGTGGACGTGTCCTCTTCCGACTCCGGCGAAGAGGTGGAGGAAAGAGAGCCAGGAGAGGGGGTTGATTCGGGGGCGGAGTCAAGGGCTCCTCCCCTGCGGCGCAGGCCCCGTGTTCTCCGCCTCCCCGAGAGCGACGACGACGAGGATGAGGGTGAGCGGGGAGGCAAAAGCCTGCCCCCGATCCCGAAGAAGGACCGGACTGGGCTGGTCCCCCGCGGGTCCGCCCCGGCCCCGGGGCGATCCGCAGACGCGCCTGCCGCTCCTGGTCCCCTTGAAGCCAATCCCTGCAGCCGGCTCTCGGGCTTCAAGTATGGCCGGAGGCTGCTCGAGTCCACCAGCGACGACCTGTAAGTGCCTGCTTCCCGTCTTGATTATTGCTCTGTCGACGAGATCTGATGTCCATGTTCTTCGGCTAGGCTAGCGCCCGCGGCGAAGAAGCTGAAGGCGGCTCCTGAGGCCTCATCCGTGGCGGTGCCTCGGCCCGAAAAAGAAGATGATCCCGACGCCCAGGCCTCTCCTGCCCGGGCGTCCTCGCGAGGCTCGGGCCGAGCCTGGCTGGGCGAAGCCTGCCCCTTGACCTGTGCGACTCCCGAGGTGGCCTTGCTTGGCGCTGCCTCCACCGTTGCCGTGGCGCCGCTGGTTCCGCCTCGAGGCGGAGTGGCTACGCTGCCGCCATCTCCTCCTACTCCACCAACTGCTGTCTCTCCGACTCCTCTCACTGCCCTGGATCGTGCTGCCGCTGAATTGGACCGGCTGCGCGGAGATCTTCTGGCGCCGACCCTCGCTTGGTGGCCGGGCGCTTGGAGCTGGCCTCTGGCTGGATTCGCGCCGACGCTTTGATTCGGGCGGCGCTGGTCCAGGCCTCGACGGCTTGCGACGAGGAGAAGCAGGCTGTTCGTGAGGCGAAGGTAGCCCGCGATGCCGCCCTGGGGGAGGCAGCCAGCATCCAAGGTCGCTGTGAGACGCTGGAGGGCGAGCTGATGGGCCTGCAGAACCAGCTTGCCGAGGAGGCCCGCCTCCGCCAGGAGCAGGAGGAAAGCATGAAAGTTCGCGAGGCGGCCATCAAGGACCAGGAGGCCAAGCTGAAGAAGCGTCGTGATCGCCTAGACGCACTGGAGCAGGAACTGGAGGCGAGGAAGGTCGAGCTGGACGCCAAGGCGCGGGTTCTTGCTGAAGATCGCGTGGCCTTCATGGATATGGAGGTGAAGGCTCGCGCCCTGCTGAGGGAGCTTTATGACAGCGGCCTGGAGAGCCCACTGGCCGGCGCAGAGGACGGCCCCGCCAAGCTGCTTCCCTTCCTGATCCGCGCTCTTGAAGATGTTTCCCTTGGTCTTGGCCCCACGGCCGAGGCCTAGGCGCGGGTCTTGTCTTCTGCGGCACCGACGCGATCCTCACCCACATCTATCTTCGCGATCCCAGCATCGACATGGACAGCCTCTTTGGAGCCAGCAAGCGGCGAGCATGCATTCATTGCTGCCGAGGCTGTGAAGGGTCGCGCGAGGGTCTGTTGGGAAGTTCTGGGCCTTCAGCACCAAGCCGAAGCGAGGCGCTGCCGGCCCTGCTGCTTCACGAGGCGAGCCCACTCCGCGCTGCTCCACCGCCGACAAGTGACTCTGTTGTGGCTCCTGTCTTGCTTTTAATTCCTGCACATGTATCATGCCTCGAGGAGGCGTTTAAACTTCGTTTGGTATTGCGGTAATGATGTGGACTGTAATATTTGCTTTTGAATTCCTTAAAATTTGTGCTTCCTACTTGCTTATGTTCTACGCCCGAGCCTGCCTCACAAGATACCTCAGCCGCCGTTAGCCCCGACCGGAAACCAGGACGGGACCAAGGGGTGAGGGGCTACGTGACAAGTTAGGCTCCTGAGTCGTGATGCTCAAGAGTCCTCCTTGGCGCACGAACATCAAGTAGGGAGGTGAGGCGCGGGCGGATCCACCGTTCTACGTCTGCAGAGCCCGGCCCCGCGCATACCTCAACCGCCGTTAGCCTTTCGGAACTAATGGGTGAGGGGCTACGTGACCAGTTAGGCTCCTGAGTCGCGATGCTCAGGAGTCCCCCTTGACGCTCAAACGGCATGCGTACCTTGGCTCCGCTCGGGGAGTGACGTGCGACGAACCAGGCCCGAGGGGCCTGGCTGGGCGGTGTGCATCTGGGCGTGACCCAGGGGCAGCCCCCGTGCCCAGCCCTCGCTGGGCGCTCCCGAGGGAGGCGCGGTAACGAGGCCGACATCGAGCCTGGGCTCCCTGAGGTTGATGCGACCCGGAGGCCACCCTCAGTTGTTTATCACCAGCGCGGAGCATAGCGCTTCCGCATGCGTACGGGCATAGCCGCTCCTCGGCAGTGTCGTCAGCCAGCGCGGAGCATGGTGCTTCCTCTAGAACATGGGAGGGGGCTCCCCTCCGGGAGGAGCCCCCGGGGCGTATACAGCCCAGGGCCTGAGGCCGGCACCCCTGAGACTCCGGGGCGTGTACAACCCCTACCTGGCGCGCCAAATGTTGGATTTCGGGTTCCGGCAGACCCTTAAGGTTCGAACTCTGGGGTGCGCGCGGAGATCCAACCCTCCACCATCTCGTACCTCGCCGAATCGCAGGGACCTAAACTACTCGAAAGAACATCACAAGAGACACGAGATTTATACTAGTTCGGGCCACCGTTGTGGTGTAATACCCTACTCTAGTTTGTGGTGTGGTGGATTGCCTCTGGTGCTGATGAAGAACAATCTGAGGGAAGAAAAGCCTCGCGAGGGTCTGTTCTTGGTGGGTGTGATGAACTGCTAGGTGGTGTTCTGTCGCTCTAGCTTGAGGATCGGGTCTCTATCTCTCTCTCTGGATTCCAAATGCCCACCCCTCTACTATGGTGGCTAGCTCTACTTATATAGACGAAGGCCCTGGGCCTCTTCCCAAATATTGAGCGGGAAGGGCGCCAACAATTGGCCATTTTGAAGGGGAACAGCGGGTACACTTATCCTGACTAAAGTTGGTCCTCGCCTGCCAAAGGCTCCGGTGATGACGCCTGCTTGGGCTCCATGATGACTCCTTCCGGCCGTTGGGGCTGGTCTTGGTCTTGTTGCACCAAACGGGTGCCTTTGCTTGATGCTCTTGCTAGCTTGCTCCCTTTGCACCAAAGAGGAAAGGAGGACACCATGGGCCGGGCGCCTGACCGGGCGCCCTTGGTCGTCATGGCTTGCGTCATGGGCACCTCACGAGGTACCCTGCCTTGAACTCTCCACCTCCACATGAGCCAACCTGACGAGGCCGTGCCTGAGGAAGCTCCTGGTCGTCCGCCACGCGAGGCTTGGCCCCTCGCGAGGGTCTTGAGCTTGTGTTGATGAAGATGGGCTGTCCTGGGCCTCCTTTGAGCCACACCGCAGGCCGCAGGCAGGCAAGTCTGGGGACCCCCGTTCCTAGAACGCCGACAACCATCAATACGCTCTTCTTTGAATCCGCTCATACTACTCCATCCGTCACTGTTTATAGAGCGCGCTTCATAAAAAGAGAAAATCTCTGGGACCAAGGCGACTAGCGGTCGGACTAAAAAATAGCATTGGTAGTTATAGCACGGCGTCTATTACTAGAGGAAATAATGTGTACACACATGCATGCAGTGCTTCCACCCCAGGTAGACACATGCATGCACGTACTCCACTCCGTAGTACTACATCAAGAGAAAATTGCGGTTACCACGCCCTAATTAATTGAGCATTAAACCAAACGCATCTAAAGTCTCTCTGGTGGTTGAAATGCATTGAGAGAAATGCATCATATTGAAGCGCGCCCTTTAAACTATGACGGAGGGAGGAGTAGTATGAAGGTGCAAAACCAAGTACGTGTATGGCCAGTCGGTCAACGCACCTCGTCTTGGCATATCACTAACATGTGGGACCGGAGTGTGATCAAACCGATCTCAATTGACAGCAAAATGGCCAACCCGCCGTTCCTTGAGAGAGACGAGGAGCGAGAACACACAGATGGGCTCGCACGGAGGCCAAGATATATTCGAGCATGGTTGATCGATATCATCATTACATGTTGGGCTGCCGTTTTCCGCCCTTCTCCGGAATAAATGTGTACTTTATCAAAGATTAAGAAAAATAATAGTACAGAGGCTCCAGCATGCGGTTCTAGTAGTAGTACTACTCGTACTACTAAACCTTGCGCTTGGCTCTTCGCCTCTTCGTGAAGTCGAACAATGATGGTACTCCGCATGTTAGGTACTACAGTGTATGCCTCTGACAATCTGACACCAAATGAACTGATGCATGTCCACCGCCTGGGCGAGGTACGTTGCATGAGTCAAAAGGCGTAAGCGAGCTTCACCTTGTCTTGCAAGCTTCTCCTCATTCTACGAGTTGACGGGACAGACCAACAAGTAGTGCTAGTCCGTACTCCCTCCTTTCCGGTTAATATGGCTTAATCTTTTTTGCGGGTAAATGAGAGAGCTTTATTAATATATAAGAATTCTTAGGACGATCAGCCAAGACACTGGTCACTAGGAAGCGAGGTACCCCGGAAAAAAAGAAGTAGGAAGCGAGGTGTTTCATCAAGCCAGCTCTCGGCCACATTCAAAGTGCAGCAAGCACGGTTCGCACAAAGATGTGCCGCAAGGTTTGCTGACCTGTTTACATGTTGAATAACAAAAAAGAGAGGAAATATTACCGAGTGCTCCTATTTGTAACAGGATATGAGCCAGAATTAAGCGAGAATTGTGGCGAGTGTTCCATGCAATCAACTTCCATTATCACATGCGAGAACCCTTGAAGAGAACCAAATGTTTTGAAGATTGCTTTATCACATTTTAAAAATATAATAAGAGTGCAGACGCTCCTCCATCCGGTTCCTAGTACTAGTATAGTACCTCTACAGACTATAGTAGTAGTACTAGTAAACTTTGCGCTTGGATGTTCGCCTCTTCGGGAAGTGCAACAATAATAGTACTAGTATAGTGTATGCTTCTGGCAATCTGACACCGAATTAACTGTTGCACGTCCACCGCCTGAGCGAAGGACAGCTTGCATTAGTCAAAAGTTTCTCCTTGTCCTGCGAGCCACCGCGCGCAAGCTTCTCCCGTCCTGCAAGCTTCTCCTCGTTTGGCAAGTTGACGGGACACAAGAAAATAAAGCTAGTCCATAATGCCTCCTCTCCGGTTAATATGGCTTAATTTTCAAACGAGATAAATACACTGTCTGTCACTGTATATTTGTAAAAATACGGTCAATGGACTTCATAATACGATCATTGCGCTCAATATATACATTTTCGGTGTTTATACGGTCACTAGCTCACCCTGGCTGAGTATGTGTGTGCATGCACGTGTAGGTTGAGCACTTGAGCATGACCGTGTGTGTTTCATCGTGTGCTCGGACATGCATGCATTAGGGCATTGCGCGCGTTTTTGTGTCCATGCGTACGTGTGACTGTTGCATACACGTAGGGGGAGTACATGTAGGGGCCACTAAAGGAGCAGTCAAATCACACAGTAAGTTAGTCGGAAGAAGCAACCATCATTTCACTCTTCAATGACACGTATGCAATATAAAATGGTTGATATGGAGAGAAAAAGAAAACCACTATATATACACTAGCAGGAGCCTAAGCTACAAGCCTGCTTGCTTGGGTTGCTCTCTTCACAAGCACCGAACGACCGTGGCCACACCGCTGGTCACATATCCGGCCTAATCCCGCAGCTGGGGGAAGGGAACAATGTTCTGCGTATACGCACTCGACATCGGCGAGGGAGAAAATCCACAGTCGGTGCATCCCAATCGAGGTTCACCGCGGTATGGGCCGATGCTGCGTCCCAACCGCCCTTCTAGCTACAGCCCGATGTCCCAGGTAGTCCATCTTCCTTTTGGAGCCAGCTTGCTCCAGTGCCGCAGCTCCCCACGTGGCTCCATCTCCATGTCGATCTTTATCTACTTCTACTGGCGTCTACTTGTGATGAGTTTATGTCTCATGAACTAGTGCCAGTACTATTATTCTAATCACACTTCTTCAATATCTTTGCCATCAAGGATACTCAGCTTGATTTTAGTGGAACTGCACAAAAGCATCGTATGATCCGAGGGTGCCAGCCGTCTTTCCTTTGACAGGCTCTACCTGGCCAGGAAATTAAATCCTGTTTAGGGTTTAGGGAGTGAGTCGTAGTGACCCCATCAAGAGTTTTTCTTTTTTCAGACACGCTCTCACAACTTTTGTCTTTAGTTGTGAAGTAAATATTGGCTATGATCTATGAATCATTGAGATGCATCAGCATGCGTGTTAGTTTTCCTTTGTATTTGATGGAATGTTGTAACGGGGCAACCTTGGAGTAGGAATGAAAATGGAGTGGAAAGTTTTCCGTTTTTTTCCAGAGAAAAAATGGAAACGGAGAGAAACCAACGTTTCATTTCGTTGGATCGTGCCATCGAGCAAAACCAACGTTACATCTATCGCGTTCGTGTCTCACCCTCCTCCACGGCTCGACCCCACTCGGTCGCTCGGCATGCCACTCACCGCAAACCGAGTATACGATAATTTCCCCGCCTGCTTGTCGATGGATCGCGCCATGGAGTACTAGTACTACTTGAAGAGACTGGCGAGTTGGGGAGGACAGCTAGCTGTAGCACGGACTCCCAAGAACTTTTTACATGCATGTTGTGGCCGGCTATTGTGACCTTTGAACGCAGAGCAGTCGCGTGCACCAGGAAGCGGCGCGGGCGATGCTCTCTCGGCCGGCGCACCGCTTCAATGCCGGCGCCAGTGAGAGGTCGTTCACTCTGGACGGGCATGAATGCGGCACTGACCATTTCAGGCGGGAAGTACGCGCGGGCGATGAAGAGGGTTCGGGTTGGTCAGGAGCGGCCGTGGCAGCGGTCCGGACGCCTGCAAACAAGAGATGATGTACGTTAATATTGTCGCGTATATAATTAACAACGTAAATAATGTGCCAGTTGGACAAATATGATTGGATATGGAAATGGAATTTTACGTAAACACGGATATGCATGTCTATGTCTATGTGTGTGTGCACGACGACTGTCGCGACCTGGAAGTGGGGGCGTGTTTTTGATCGAGTTTTCTTTCTTGGTATGTTAAAAAATTGTCCGCCAGTTTTCGTTTCTTTTTTCCGGGAACGAGCGTATTCTATTTAAAACCACTGCTATGGAGAGATTGTTTTACTCCATTATAGCCTCTTGTTTGATAGAGTTTCTCGCATCTCGCTCTCCCACCCTCTCCATATCAAAACAAGATGACAGTGTCCACACTATCTCTCTCCTCACCGGTGGTCACAGATCAGGCCGAATCCCGTTCGCTGTGGGAGGTGAGGAGGTGCAGCGTTGACGTTGTCGCCGTCGGTGATGGAGGAAGCGGATGCGCACCATCCTCTCGGAGTCGGCGCTGGCACGGACAAAGGTCCTCCGCGCCCTTGTTCGCTGCCATCGTGTGGGCAGATCCCGCCTGCCCACCTAAGCGACATCTCGCCCACCTGAGGTATAACTTCTTGTACTAGTCCGGCTCCCTAGGTAGCTGCATGCGGGTTTTCTTCTATGCGACTACTCCCCAGCTCCCCATGTATAGTAGCTAAGGGTTCGTCGGCTGGTCCAACATCACCTACTATTATAGAGGAAATGCCACTCGAAAAGTTGTCCTGATTTATGCCTCGATGGAGGTATACATTTTGTTTCGACAAAAAGTACATGGTGGTTGTGCGGTCATTGTCCATATGCTCCTATTGCTGCTGCTAATCTAATAATATCAATGGTTAAATGAAGAAATGCTTTTTTTTTCTCCGGTATCCTGGTTTAGTTCCCATCAAGATAATCATGATGCTTCTGTTTGTTGGTGTAGTTTTCATAATTCTTATTGACAATTGAGATGTCGTTGTTAATCTTGTAAAAACAAAGTAACAACACTATTTCCTTTTTTATGTTTTTGGAAACAGCGATGCATATCTCCATACCCGGGCATGTCTTCTTCAATTTTAGTGGAACTGCACAAAATTGGATGGCCATTGTTGTTCCGCCTCACTGTCCTCGGCCACGTGGTTCTTCCTTCCTCGAGCTTGACTACTGAGAAGAAACAGACCACGGTGAGGATTTGTCAAACTTCATAGGTGCCTCACCCAAACTTGATGCCAAATGGATGATGCATCACCACGATGACCTATCGATGCTCATGGTTGCGCCTCATGGTTGCGTCGGCTGGTGAAGCTGATCGATTTTCAACGAAAAACAAGCTGTCTTCCATCATTTCTCTTTGCTTGTTACCCACAAAGATGATATCCTTCGTCAGTTCACCTTGGTTGTGTTGGAGACGCAATCGTCTTTCACGTTGGTGCAATTTTATCACACAATTGGCTATGAACCAAATGTTTCCTCGAAGAAGGATCGACGTTGGTACTAAGAGCATAAGTTTTGTATTGATTTCTAAGCCTTCTCACAACTTTGTCTCCAGCTCCCCTGTAATTTTATTTTTCCAGCTATTAACTTTGATTAAAAAATTGATGTGGACTAAAAACCCGGATGGACGTAGTAGCCCTCCATTTTCATTTACTCTGCATATTAGATTTGACTGAAGTCAAACTTTGTAAAGTTTGACCAAGTTTAGGCCGAACACAACAAACCATAATTATTAGAGAGAGAAAACCGTACATACTCTCAAACCTTTCCGATAATTGAAATTAAAATTCTTTATTTGTACACACTCTCACAGGTTTCTGATAATTTGGCGCATGTGTGGTTGTTCACTTAAGGGAGGGTAGTGTACCGCACGTGAAGGATAGGAAGTGCGACCAGGACGCGTGGGTCGTTAGTTCATCGGAAGTACTCCCTCAGTTCCTAAATATTTGTCTTTCAAGTGGTTTGCAATGGACTACCACATACGGATGTATATATACATTTTTTACAGTGTAGATTCACTCATTTTGCTCCATATGTAGTCATTTGTTGAAATCTCTAGAAAGACAAATATTTAGGAACAGAGGGAGTAGTAGTTTTCTTCACTGGTACGTTAAATAAAGAGTTTTGTTTTGTACTTACACTATTTAAAATGATTGTTATGGAGAGAATAAAAAAACCACTCCACTATATATTAGTCATATACACGAGTACTATATGGACGCAGCTTCATTGACTTTAGTGCACCTGCCTTTGGGTTTATGACAGGTGGGCCCAAAATGTGTCTGGCCCACCTGTCATACAACCAAAAGCAGGTGCAATTAAGGCACCGGAGCTCAGTCCGTACTACAGTATATATATAAGCTGGAGCCTCAGCGCTTGTTCGCTAGGGTTTGCACTCTCCACACTCTCGCCGCATTACATATATATATACATGATGGAGGCTCAACATTCCTTTGCTAGGGTTTGCTATATTCACTGTCTCTCACCCTCTTCACCAGATCTAAACAAGACAGCATTGTGGCCTCTGTCTCTCTCACCCCCCTCACAGACAGCTGGCCAAGGAGGCGTCCGGATCCCGTCGCACTGGGAAGGGGAGGAGGTGCAGCGTTCACTCTATCGCCTTTCAAGTAGGGAGGCAATCCACCGCCGGCCACGATTTTCTCTTTCACCCAGCACCTGTAAGGGAGGGCCATCGACCCCTTCTTCCTCACAGCCATCGTAGTGTGAGGAGATCCGACCTCCCGCCGCACGCCTTGCCACATCCCGACGACCCTAAGGTATAAGTTTCTTTGAAACCGTCATTGATCTAGCTGCATGCTGATCTTTTTCGATTCTGTAGTCGAATCTACGTCTTGGTTCAAAGAGGAAAGAAGGGTGCGGTGGGGTGGAGCATGAATCTTGGACGTGGTTCAATGAGGAAAGGAGGGAGGGAAAGTAGTATAGACTAGCTATCCAGCTACTTTTTTTGTCGAAAAGGGAAAAAGGGGGTAACCCAGTACACACATCTGTAAGGAACCCAACTCTTTGTTGAAAAGGGAAAGAAACTGGGGGGTCGGGTAGTTTGTGCAGGACTAGATTTGCTGCCCTCACATCGGAAAAAGTTTCAAAGAGAACAAATATGGGACCAACGCAGATATGCTACTTGGCTACATACTCTGCATCACCCATTTATATTTGTGGACGCACATGGTGCTGGCATGTTCCATGTCCCATCCACATGATCGTGCAGTGTGTTTTGAGATGTTGTGCTACTTGTATTGGTACTGTTTTAAATAAATGTTGAATTTAAGCTATTGTATTTTAAGCAATGCCACTCTCAGAATTAACTACTGAACTATTTTAAGAGAATTTCTCTGTTAATATGAATCAATGCAACCGTTTTAGAAATGCTACGGTCCTATACTTTGTTTTCCATCAAGATAAGGTAGATGCTTCTTTTTGTGGCCGCATGTTTCATCCTCCTTTATTGGCAGTAATTGTTTCCTTTTTTGCCTCTGTTAAATCAGGGATATCTATTCAACTTGTTGCTATAGCAAACTTAAATGTCTCACCGGTGACTTTACTTGATTTCAGAGTAACTGCACAAAACGAGATTGGATTTCCTATTCGTGTTGGCAGATTCAGACGTGATCTTGTAAAAGGCCATGACAAAGTTGGTACTTGCCTTCATGCACATGATCGTGCAGTGTGTTTTGAGATGTTGTGCTACTTGTATTGGTACTGTTTTAAATAAATGTTGAATTGAAGCTATTGTATTGCTGTCTTTTCTCATTAAGTAGTGAACAAAGATGGGACCAACCCAGACATTATGCTTGTTGCTTTGTTACAACAAACTCTGCATCACCCCCTTTATAAGTAGATGGAAGCACATGTTGTTGTTGCGCCCACTCTCCCCTGGAACTGTTTATGCTTTTTGTCAATCTAATGCCGCTGGTAAAATTAAGCAATGCCACTCTCAGAATTAACTACTGAGTCTTATTTCAAAACTGCAACAACTTGTTAGGGATTGGCAGGATTACCATTTTTGTGGCTGCATGTTTGATCCTCCTTTATTGGCTAGTAATTGATTCCTTTTTTGCCTCTATTAAAACAGGGATATCTATTTAACTTGTTGCTATTGCAACATTTTGCTTCACTTAATTTTGGTGGAACTGCACAAAATGAGACCGGATTTCCATATATGTGTTGAGATCTCTTTTATATCCACCTCAGGCGTTGTTTCAAATCTTGGTCTTGAAAGGTCAGTACCTACTTTCCTCAGAATTAACTACTGAATCTTAGTTCAAAATTGCAACACTTGTTAGGGATCGGCGGGAGTACCATTTCTGTTAGGGATCGACCGGAGTACATGTTTAAGAAATATATTGTTCAGATAATGTCTCTGTTATTATATACCAGTTACAGTGTTTCACAAATGGTACTATCCTTCTTTGTAGTTCTTTCTACATGTTTAACCAAGGTATTGTTAAGATAATGTCTCTGTTAAAATGAATCAGTCACATTGTTTTAGGAATGATACTTTTCTGCTTTGTCGTTCTTTATACATGTTGAAACAAGGCATTATTAAGATACTGTCTCAGTTAATATGAATGAATCACACTGATTGAGAATTGCTACTCTCCTGCTTTGTTTCCCATTAAGATAAGGTAGATCAGTAGATGCTTTTCTTCTGGGAGTACAAGTCATCAACCGTTATTTCTCAAGAATTGTTTCCCTTATACCTTTTGTTGCTTACAGGATATCAAAATTAAAGCTCGGTTTTATTCCGACTTTGATTTTAGTTGAACTGCACAAAAGGAGCCAATGTGTCTAAGGCAAACCGCTGCATTAGTGGGTCCAGCTTGGTCTTACCACTTTGCGTAAAGAAGCGATCCACTGTTTGTGCTACATTACACAAGGAATGATCGAGAAGCTTTACAGAGTATTAGTAGACGCTGGTGACATGACTAGTCTGCAGAGATGGCTGCTTTACTTGTGGTTCGGAGTCACACTGGGCAAACAAGTGCCCAAACAAGTACCAAGAAGCCAGGACAGGACTCCAAGTCTGTCAATGTCATTCTAAGCAACAATGATGGGGCATTGGGGTATGGTAATCTGTTTACCGTACTTTCAGTTTGTTAGTCCACCGATTGGTGGGTTGACACTGGGGCCAATATTCATGTGTGTGCTGATGTGTCTTTGTTTTCTGGTAGCATATAAATACGAAATCCACAGGGATGCTCAGCTTGATTTTAGTGGAATTGCACAAAATGTTCAGATGGTTCGTGTCCTCCATAATAATACTTCATCATGCACAATACATCAAATGCTTCTCTAATCATTCGTCTCACCTTGAGCCACCGGACTATCAGATGACAAACTGATGACAAACCCTGCCCGTTCCACAATCATAGGCATTACATATTTTGAATGGGAAAAGCTTGTCAAAGTTGACATTAGTTTAATATATTGGAATTGGAAAACCTTGTCAATTTTTGCTAATTGATGTTACCCAGAAGACATACATTTGATATTTTTGAGTGGGACGCCCTTTGCTGTGAGCAACGTTGATCGTTTCTTCCTATTCCTGTCTTTAGTTCAGAAGTAAATATTTACTCTGCTGAGATGCATAGTCACATGAATGTTGACTTATGTAAGATATTTTAAGAGTTTCTTATGAATATTGTCTATGTAATGCCAGGCCTTGTGTTTGATTGCAACGTTGAGCTTGGAATGTTGTGCCATGCGACATCATGAGTTGTTCACCGTGCCTTTTGAGAATAATGCTTCGTATTGTTTTGCATGTTGATCTAATGCCAGTGATTTGCTTGTTAGGAAGATCATCCTCTTCTGTTTTTTCCGTGCTTAAGAAGTTCATCGTCTTATGTTTAAATCATAGCCTATACGACAAGCCGGGTAGGTTAGACGTGAAACCACATGATCTTCCGACCAACTCATCATCTTAGGCCGTGATTGGATCGTTGTTTTCCAACCAAAACCACTTGTAAAACTGACGCTGGTAAATAAAAGCAGATGGTCTCGGGCGAAGCGCTTGGTTGGTCGATTTCGACTAGTAAAATATACACCGGTCTCTCAAATTACACGCGTAACCCGCCAGTTTTACTTACAGACCTCGGCCCCTCGGTTTCATTACACTTGTATTTTACGCGTTGTTTCTGATGACGAGTAAATTATAGTTGTATCTTAATACAGTTGTGAAATAAACCAGAGCTCCTAAGCGCGGCCTTACCGTTTCATGCCGTCTCAGTCTCTCGAAGGTGCTCATAGGTGTCTGATGATCCTGGCTTCCTGAATGAGCAGCGGGCGCTGTATCAGACCATCCGTTGGGCCCGCGAGGCCCTCCCAGTCGTCCTTCAAGTTGTTGTGCTCGCCGTGGCGCCGAGCATTGTTAACATGGTCAATGAACATGAGGATTCAGGAGATGACTTTATTTTGACTGGTTGACAGTAGGGACCCACTAGGTCCATAGCCGTACGTACGCAAGTGCCTCCTTATTATGTACAACTATATTTTTTTACTTCTTCCTGGTTTCCTGACATCACAGTCCCACACCATTGTCAACCTATGTAGTCAATAAACGAGAGAATTGCACACGGTGCGGCCGATACCGGGACCAAGCAGCTCGAGCAAGATTTGTGTTTTTGAGGCGTGAGCACCGCAGAAGTTTTTCTTGGCGATGTTTTCCTTGTTGTTCAGAGGGGAGCAGGGTATTAATCAAGCTGTGGGTCTGCCTAGCCCTGTGATGTATATCCAGCCCAGATATTAGTTTTTTTCAAGATGAAAATGGCTAGCCCATCTATACGTTTTTTTGAGGAATAACCTGGCAAGGTCAACTTGTTATTCTCCGCCCCGCTGGGCTGCAAACTTTCCTAGGAGGGATGCATTAGGCTCAACAGGAAAATGGGCAAAAATAATAAATTGGATGCAATTATAAAAACTGGGCAGTAACTATAAAAAATTGCACCAAGCACGGAATTAGTTTATAAAATATTATTTATGGATTATGAAAATCTTAATTTTTAATTGTTGCGCGCGCAATGTTTCGTTAGATTTTTACGTAATACAAATTTATATTTAATCTAACTAGAAATTTTGGGATAAAAATATTTCGGATCACATCAAAGTATGGGTAATTTTATTGAATTCTGTCTTGAACGGTTGGTTGAAATTATTAATCTTTGTCCTAGCTAGAAAATGGGCTGTACTTTTAACAAACTGTAAATGGGCTCTATTAAATTCCATTAGAATTCAA